>KV014905.1:79096-146376 GCA_001598015.1 Dorcoceras hygrometricum | reverse complement strand
CCTTCGGACTTTCCAAGTGGTTACCATTTGTCGAGTGGACAAGTCCGAGGTCTTCGGTTGTACTGATTAGTCCTCACGACTCGAAACTTCATTGAGACTCTACATGATATGCATCTCACTTTGACCCGTTTGCCGACTCACTTGGGGTCACCAGGCGTCGGGATTGGGTGAGACCCCGATGCATGTAGGAGTCGATGCATCGTTGTCGAGGATTCACCGCTCGCAGACATGCGTGGATATCCTATGCTATCTGAGGGGATAATAGTGTGCAAATCTCTGGCCAGAGTACTAAGTGTTTTAGGTATATGTGTTTGCCTAGTTACACTCGCGATGTCACTATTCGATCTCCAAGATGTATGCATAGCTATCGGATCTCTAGCGACTCTCGATTTACCAATGGTCGTTGATCTGATCGGGATATATGGATTGAAAGCACCGTACAGTACGCTAACCACGACCGACTGGTTCTTGCAGGCACTATCAGTGATACCTAGGGGATCATGGGGCGATGTTGCTAGACGCTTTACCATGATCCGTTGGGCAGGTCCGGAATTGTGATTCCGGATCCACAATGGTTGTGGGCCCACGGCTAGCTGTATCCCTGAACCATTGAGGGTCACACAAGTACTGGATTCGAAACTCCCACACGGATACTCAGCTCAATGTGTTGAGCACGAGAAGAGGATTTCTGGAAGTGCGACTTCCTAAAAGTCAACAGGGGTCAAACCGGGGTTTCCCCTGTTGAGGGGCAAAACGGTCATTTTGCTATTTAGGGTTTGATGATCTGAAAAATTGTTTTTCACATCATAACATTCAGTTTTGGAAACTTAGTCGATCGGTCCGATCTGATCGGCGATCGGAGTTACGATGAAGTCGCAGCGATTTATATCGTCATTTGGACCCGGGCCCGTTGGACCGGCCCAAGTCCAACTTTAAGTCTATATATAATTAGGCTTAATTAAGAGACTTCATTATGATTAACAAAATAACTCTCTACACTCCAAAACCCTAACCCTAGCCGCCCCACCTCTCCTCTCCAAGCGCCGCCGCCGCCGCCCGCCGCCGCCAACTTCGCCGGAATTTGTTCCGGCCCAGTTTTTGAGGAGAATCCGATCGTGCTGATCTCGTCAGGACTTCTAGTGCAGTCTGACGAAGGAGTCTCGGATCTGGTCGTGGACCGGATTGACGTAACTACCGCAATCAACCGAGAAGCGCCGGGTTCTTGAAACACCGGTTGGAGCCAGGCACAAGTGCCAGCGAGGTAACACGCCTGAAACACCCTATGTATGTTGATACATTGATTGTTGTTATTCGTATTGATCGCATCCCGGTTAAAATTTATTGTTCTTCCGCTGCCTGCCGGGGTGCGGATCCGGATCCACCAACACCAGCAGGTTTTCAAAGAATTTTTCGCCAGGGTATGGACAGTAACAGTTTTGTTAATTCTTTTGTACAGTTGGATTCAGTGGATATACAGAGTTTACAAGAGTTTGAATCAACCTCTTCTGATGGGTCTATCGGCTACCGGTCTCCCTCTCCAATTTTGCAAAAGGATGATTCTTTTGATCAGGAGGAGCTACTGTACATTGTTGAGAGTCCAGACTTCTCCTTCTATTCCTCAGCAACAAGAGTCTACAAGTTCGTCCAGTGATTCTCAAATGCTTTTTGATTCCAATGATTTTCGCTTGGATGACACTACGGAGGCTCGGACTTCGCTACCAGCTGCTACTGTTGATCTCTCTTCTCTTCAGGATGATTTGAAATCTTCTCTCTCTCAGCGTATGGATGATGCTAATAGTGAAATTTTATCTCGACTCCATAGCACTGAACGAAGTCTTCAAACCTCTCTGGGTCACCAAAATGACTACTTACGAAGTCTTATACAGAGTGCGAGACAAGAAGGCCAAACTCAAGATGATGTTCAGTTGCTTCGTTTAAATGAATTGAATAAAGCTGTTTTGGCCCAAGGTGTTTCTGCTGAGACAAACTCACTGGCAGACAGGAGTAGTTTCAATGCGCTTGATGCAAAATTTCTTTTATTGGACGGGCAGGTTGCTGCTATAAGAAATGAACAATTGGAGTTTCAAGCCAAAATAGCAGCAGATCTTTTAATCCTTTCCACCCAGCTTGGTGATCTCGTAGACTATATTAGAGGCGGTGATGCCAAAAAGGGGGAAGGAAGTAGCAGCAGACCTCCCCATTCACTCCCTGGAAGTAGCAGCAGACCCCTCCAACCACCTCCTGCAGATCAAATTCGAGATAGTGGACATGTTGCAAGTGTGGAAGAGTTGGAAGAGGCCACGGAAATAATTCGTGAGGCAGACAGACGGGAAAGAGAAAGAGATAGACAGGGAAGAGAAATGAGGCTTAGCAGAAGTGGAGCATTTAATAGGAGAAGAGTATTTTGACTAAAATCACTTGTACAAATCTTTTGTACTATTTTCTCAGTGAATGAAAATTAAATTTAGCAGTTCGTGTGCAATTTACTTCTATCTATTCATTTATCTCGGCTGCTATGTTTTTTCATCACCAAAAAGGGGGAAATTGTTAGGATAAAATTTATGGTTTTGGTGATAACAAAATGACAAGTTAAATCTGGATAATCAGATGAAATGTGTTGTAGTGAATCTAGTCGACAGGCTTATCCAGACGTGGCTACAGTAAATCAGTTGTGAGGTGAAACCAGTTGTTAGCTACAGTGGTGTGGTCAATCAGTCGATGGGTTATACAGTGAATTTATCTTTGGTATTGAATCAGTTGCAAGCTACAGTGTTTTGTTTATTCAGACGCAGGGTTATTGATTCAGTCGATGGAAAAACCAGACGCAAGCTAGAGTTGATTGATCTACCAGACGCAAGCTACAGTGTTTTTGTTTCCAGACGCAAGCTACAGTGCTTCATATGATCAGACGCAAGAATTCAAATATTAGCGTGTGCAAAATGACAGCGTTTGAATAAGTTGAAACGACACCATATTGGAACCAGTCGAGAGCTACAGTTATTTGTGAATCTAGTTGATGGTTTGTAGAACCAGTCAAGAGCTACAGTACTATATTTAACCAGTCGAGGGTTTTTAGCAAAACGATGTCGTATGGATAAGTTAAAACGTCAGCGTTTTAACTAACCAGTCGTTGGATTTATAAAGAACCAGTCGAGGAAAAATGCACGTGGTATAAAGGAAACCAGTCGGTGCATAATTTAAACATCTTCCAGTCGCAACCTCATAAACAACGAAGGTGTTGAAGCTGGTGAACAAGAGAAATTTCAGGCGCAAGTTCAAATTGATTCAAATACGATTGTATACTCAAAATGGAAAAGATTTGTAGAATCGTACTATTACCTGGAATTAAGGAGACAAGATAGGTACTATTTTGGGTAAATAGTACGATGTACAGAGGCCGTTTTCATTGTTTGACAGAAATGTAAATACGATAAATTGGCTCTATCAATGGGAATTTTACCTTGTAGTGGAGCAGTAATTATGGCGTACTATTTGACAGTGATTCAAACGAGATTTATTTTCCTTTGAAGCATTTATGACCGTTGCAATCGAAGCCAATAAATACCAGGAGCTGGATTGAAGAAACCATCCTTCGCTATTATCATATTACGGTCACGCTGTCAAAATCTCTCTAGAGCTTACACTTCGTTGAAAGAATTCAAAAAGCTCAACCACTCGAAGAATATTCATTCGTTGATATTCATTGTTATACCTTCGAGTTTCAATCTCTGGTTCAATCCTTGAATCGAGTTTCATTGTCTTAGAAACCATAGATTTTACAGTGCTCATAGCTTTGTATTCATTGTTAAATCAATTGAGTCTGTACGAACTTGCTATGCAAAGCAGTTCGAAAAATACACAAGTATTGTAAAAAATCAGTAGCTGCGTCTGCGTGTTAGATTGTGAAGTGTCTAGGAGTTCATACAAGTGCTGCTTGTGGGGTCGGTTGGTTGCAGAAGGCCTGTAATCAGCAAATCTTCTAGTGATACCTTCCGAGGAGGAAGAAGGGGAGACGTAGGATATTTATATCCGAACTTCCAGAAACAAATTCTGAACCCTCATCTTTTACATACTGCACTTATATATTGTGTTTATTCTACTGTTCACAAGTCAATCGGTTTTATTCCGCACTTTTCAAGTTAACCGAGAAACTTGCATAAAACTGAGATACCTTAAGTCTGGTAACTCGGACTTAAGTTAAGCCGTGTTGTAAAACATTTTAAAAGATTTCAAAATCAAAGGAGTTCATTCAACCCACCCTTCTGAACTCCCATTTACTTATTTATCCTATTTCTGGGACCATCATTTTCAGATTTGCTTAGAACAAGTAATCGCATTTTGGGAGTAGGTTTGAGCTGGGTTGAGCAGGTAGCCCTCGGCTTTGTTTCAGTGTAGCTTTCCCGAGCTTATTTTCGTGTAGTTCGAGCAGATTGTAGCTTGGTGGCTAACTGAACATGTTTGTCAAGAATTCTCGATGAGATCTTGGGAAGCAGAAGATGATTGGAAAAAACTGATTGTTTCGGTTTCTTGAGGTGTTCTTGGTCTGGTGTTCTTAACTTGTCGCGAGCTATTGTGAGGTATTGTTGGTCAGAAGTTGAGGTATGGGTCCGAACTGGTATTTTCAGCTTTCGTAGAGTATGAGTTTTTGCTCTATGTTGTTTAAGTGTATGTAATCTAATATTTTTTTGCTACTTGTGTTATATGTTGAGCATGTCATGGCATTATATACAATGCATATATCATGTTGAGCCTTGACATCCTTCGAAAGATGATACATAAGTTGTTATGAATTGCTTCCTTGTGGAGTGTTTGGTTAATGTTCTTGCTCACGAGGGACAACACTGAGGATGCACAAGGTATTTTCCACCCCCTTAGTCGTTGTGGCCTGGATAGGTGGGGGGGTGGTCGTTGGACACCTTGTTATGCCGTCGAGGCCAGGCGGGTAGCTCCCGTCACTCGAGATAATGAGCCACGTCTATTTTTCATTGGGAAAGCCTGGGTAGCTCCAAAATTCCCGCTGATGTTGCCACATGTTGATGATGATCATTTCGTTTGGCTTCCGATTTTGATACCTGAAGTTCTTGCTACCAGACATGCATTTCCATAGCACATTGCATATATCATACAAAATTCATTTACTGTTTTACTTTGTTCTCCAAACTGAGGTTTTGTGAGGACTAGAAATCTGTTAAGTAAGATTTAATGGTTAATCAGATTTTGAATTAAGATTTGTCACGGAAATTTTTGATTTCTGGGTGCTCAGATTTAGACGTAGAGTAATCAACTGTGAGAAGCTGGTGATCGAGTGAGATTTGTGTCGAATTCGGAGTTCAGTAGTTGCATTTTCCTATCGGGAAGTGATTCCAGTGGTAATTCGAATTTGAGGTTCATCGCTAGGAGAAGCTAGGCCAGCAGCGTTCTTGCGCGGGGTTTTGTGGGCATTCAAATGTTAGTATTCAGTAATAGCGTGATCAGATGTCAACGTTAGTCAACGCAGCTGTGAGAGTATAGAGAGAGGCAGCTTTTCGCGTTAGCGCGCAGGTGCGAGAAGATGCCACGTGTTGGTCAACACGTCTGAGTTGACCGCTGGTTGTTAACGCTATTCAGATGTCGCTAGAGGGAGAGATTTGCGAATTTGAGGTTCATCGCTAGGAGAAGCTAGGCCAGCAGCGTTCTTGCGCGGGGTTTTGTGGGCATTCAAATGTTAGTATTCAGTAATAGCGTGATCAGATGTCAACGTTAGTCAACGCAGCTGTGAGAGTATAGAGAGAGGCAGCTTTTCGCGTTAGCGCGCAGGTGCGAGAAGATGCCACGTGTTGGTCAACACGTCTGAGTTGACCGCTGGTTGTTAACGCTATTCAGATGTCGCTAGAGGGAGAGATTTGTTGCAACTGTGTAAGCTCTGCTACATTGTTTTGATTATTTGGTGCGACGTCATTTGCTGCATGAGTTAGTAGAGTGTTTACATGTCTGAAATGTATCAGCATAGCCAGTAGAGGGAGAACGCTGGATTCAGCTTTGAGAGGACTTTTGCCTTAGCTTAAGCAGAGATCTGAATTGTTAGTACAGTAGATTTAACTTGAGGATTATACCTAGTGCTGCTCAACACTTAGCGTATTTTTGAACCCGACATTTCCTTATCGTCTCCTCCAGTGAAACCCTCGATAATTACTGTTCATTCGAACACTTCTCTGGTAGATTGCCGTTGATTTAGGTTGTTATTTGGAGCAAGACTGGTGGCGCTGAGCTCGTAGTGCTTAGGCCTATCGATTGATACCAGTTGGGAAGCCTGATTCGACGATAGAGGAGAAGCGCGTAGAGTCTGTTCGTTCGAAGCTTTTCGAGAGATCTGACCTGAGCGTTCTTTGGTTCTTCTGGACTCTTGAGGTAGTTCCTGCTGTGGTTGTTGAGACCAGCGAGGAAGCCAATTGAGCAAATTGAAGTTGTCGTGCCTGAGTAAGATCTGTTGAGGTAGAATTTGAGTGTAGAGGTACGAGTTGAGCTTTTGTTAAAAGCTTTGAGCATAAGCGTGTTAGTATTTTGAGGCATGATTTATGTGCTCTGTGATTCTGTGTTTACGTGAATAGCTTGATTGAATTGATATGCTCTGTTTACGAAATTTATGCATGTTGAAATCAGATTTGAATTTCTTGCCATTCATGCATACATATTGAGCCTATGATCGATTAAGAACCTGAGATAGAGCCACTTTGTGACCGGCAGACAGATGTGTCGTGCCTGAAAGGTTTTGAGATCCATGCATGCATCATATTTTTATACACGTGTTTGATTCATTCTTGATATGCTTCGATCATGCACGGTTCATGGGGCTAGGGTTTGATCCAAGGGTGGTCCAGGTAGTTAGTTCATCGGGTTAGGATCACATAGGCCAAAACTAGAAGCGATTTGGTCAAGGAATGAATTACTTACGAATTTTATGATCATCACGTGTCCTGGCTTGTCATTTGTGCTCGATAGTAGCGTTGTTGTGTTCGGGTAAGTCGCTCTATGATGTATGTGTGGTCAATGTTGATTTCCGGAGAAGTTCATTGAGTTAGGGTCACGTAGGTTCAAACGGGGAGCAATTTGGTCGAGAAAGAATTATTTATTAATTTTATGGCTAGCACGTGTCCTGGTTACAGTCTGCGCGCGGGCAGTGCGTTTGCGGGTGTCCGGTTGGTCATGCCCTAACTCTCATTTGTTCTGGTGACTAGAATATTGAGTTATAGTTATGTGGGCTGAAACATGGAGTGATTTGGTTATGAAATGGATTTTTAATGATTTTTACCATTTTGTCGCTCGAAGTGAGCCTCGTCGGGTCATTTTTGTGAAAATTAAGATTTCGAGTCTTAGGGATTGCCAAAGTTCGTGGATGACTTTATTTGATGTTTTAAGCATATTTTAAAATGTTTTCGAGTATTTTTAGAATTTATTTGATTTATGAGATTTTTGTAAAATTTTAATGTTTGATTTCGAAGTGAAGGAGTGGGTAATTTATAAACTTTTAAAATTCAATTTTAAAGTATAGGGTCCAATTTTAAGAATATTTTTGTCAAATGTTTTAAAGTCAAATATTTAGTCAAACTTTTTATTATTGTTGGACCGAATATTTTATTTTCAAGTTTTAAAGTCAAAATTTTGGCCTTTAGTACTTTAATTGGTCAAAATTTGTTATTTGAGTTTTAAATTAGTCAAAATTGATCCTTAGATTTTAATTAAGTCAAAATTTGTCATAGGATTTTCAATTGAGTCAAAATTGGGTCAACGTAGTATGTTAGTTAATTTTTAAAGGGTTAATTTTATGTTATGGGCCAAGTCATGTATTAGGCTAAGTTCCATTTTAAATTAAGTTTAGGTTCTTTTGGGCTTAGAAGTAGTGGGCCAGGCTCCTGAACCAATCTTTGACCTGAGTAGAAAATGTAGAAGCCTGTGAATTTATATTTAATTAGATATATAGTATGTTATGTATGATAATGTTTTAAATGAAATAATTAAATATATATTGTACGAGTCTAAAATTTTTAATTGTTATGTTTTATGAAATGCACGCATCATGAAAATTTATGAAATGATAAAGGCATGTTTTAAAAGAAAAATGAAGGGATTGGAGTGATGTGTGGTCATGGATAGGATTAGGCGTGATCAATCGAACATGATCCACACTTCACGGATACGACTCACACGTTTTTACGTTACGCTACATAATGCCTTATGATATATGTTATATGATTACGATACATTACGACTTATGTTACGAACCATGTTTTAAGATAATCCATGCATGCATAATTTAATGTTATTTTATTACACGTATGTGCTTGTATGTGGTTTTATTATTATGTATCTTGCTATTTTAAAAGATAGAGCATGCTGAGCCTCTAGGCTCAATAGGTTTAAATGGTGCAGGTGATGACCCTACCGATTTTATCCCGACTGGCGGTGAGGACCTCTGAGCGTCTGCTGCAGCTATACATGTGACCGCATTGATTGTTATATCTTTGATATGATACGCTTTTCAGATATTGATTTTACCATATTCACTTTCAGTACTTTTACTCAGTCTGGTTTTTAAACTGTACAGATGATTTTATGTAGTAAATTTTTTTTTATTTATGTTTCAATTATTGTTGAGAAAATGATTTAAAAGGGAACGAGCCATACCTATTAGTTACTTATTTCGCACATGATTTAAAAAAAAATTCTAGAGTCTGGTTCGTTTCAGCTGCAAAATGTCGTCCCTTCCACAACGTTTTCTTTCCGAAAACTGAAAAACCCCGTGTACTGTTAAGGGGGATATATAATTTTAAATATTAAGGGGGAGACAATATTTCGAACCAGATTTTCCACAAAAAGGGGAGAAATATTTTAAATCTATTGATTTCGTGCTTAATTTTATCCAAGTTTTGGGTCAATGAAAAAGGGGAAGATTGTTGGATCTTTGTAATAGATCAGATCTGGATTTTGATGTGCACAAAAATTTCTCTTATGTTATTGACGATCTACACGAGTGCACAGGTCTAAGCTGGAAGCAGATCAGATCAAACAAGATCTGCAAGCTGAAGAACTACGCTGTATAAACAAAGAGCTGAAGAAAGAAGAACAGCTCAGAGCTGTACAGAGAATAACGAAATAGCTAAGAGTTGTACAGATAAGAACAAAACAGCTCAGAGCTAAAGAAATAAAAAAAACAAATTATAGTAGATAAGAACAGATGGGAACAAGCTGAGCAGTGCTTGGATCGGCTGAACTATTTTCAAACCATTGTTTTCAGATTTAAATCCTCGAATGTCTGAGACAACTTTTTGTACTCATAGACCATCTCATTTATTGCATTGATGAGGTCCTCTCGTGTAAATTCACTATTAGAGAAATCGAATACCTCATCATCAGTGGTCTGGTTGGCCATCAAGCAGTGGACTTCTTCTTGCTCACTCTAACTTGATGAGCTGCTTGATGTTGTTTCAGAATCCGAGTCCACCCATTTGATGTTGCTCTCCTCAGCAACAAGCACCTTTCGGTCATTCTTCTTGTTGGACCTCTTCTCATATCTATTCCTTCTTCTTTCTGTGGTCGCTTATCATCTTTCTTCGATCTGTCATCTTTCTTGGGTCTGTTGCAATCAGCTGCAAAGTGCCCTGGTCTGCAACAGTTATAACAATTTTGATCAGTAGTAATTTTTTCAGATTTATGTGCATTGTTATAATTGAAAGAATGGTTGTGAGATATTCTCATAAATTTCCAAAACTTCTTTAAGAAGAGGACATGACGTCGTTGCTGATTTGCTCTGCTGTTTTTCTTGGTGAGCTCTGTTATGAAGTTGTAGCAGCAAGAGCCTTTGTGGGTTGTGAGGTTGATGGCTCAGTCTCTGATCTGTTTTCCAGCTCGAACTCATAGGCTTTAAGATTTGCGAACAGATCGTGGAATTCTAGCTTGTTCGGATCTTTTGATTCACGCATCGCCATCGTCTTTAGATCCCATTCCCATTGCAAAGCTCTCATCCCTTTAAGATCTAGTTCTCTGTTGGTATACTCCTTGCCAAGACTTGTCAGCTCAATCACGATAGAGCTGAATCTATCATCAAATTCTGTCATCGCCTCACCTTCTCTCATCTTGATAGATTCATACTTCTGCTGGGCAACAGTCAGCTTGTTTTCTTTAGTTTCATCATTGCCTTCGCAGAGCTGAGTCATCTTCTCCCAGATATCTTTTGCCATAGCGCAGGTCTTTATCTTGCTGAACATGTTTTTGTCCAACGTCTTGTATAGTATGTCCTTTGCTACGTTGTCCAGGTTGGTTCTTCTTATCCTCTAGTGTGGACTCCAGTCTGGTTTTCTCTATCCACTGTGGAGCACCAGCAGTAATCGCCATCGTCGTGTTCGCTTTCATAATCTTCATGGGTCCATCTGTTATGACAAACCACATGTCATCAACCTGAGCGGTCAGATGGGCTTGCATCCTGATCTTCCAATCGTCGTACTCCTCCTTATAAAACTTAGGAATTTTATTGTGAGAATTAGACATATTGAATATAAGAACAAAATGGTTTTCTCTATCCACTGTGGAGCACCAGCAGTAATCGCCATCGTCGTGTTCGCTTTCATAATCTTCATGGGTCCATCTGTTATGACAAACCACATGTCATCAACCTGAGCGGTCAGATGGGCTTGCATCCTGATCTTCCAATCGTCGTACTCCTCCTTATAAAACTTAGGAATTTTATTGTGAGAATTAGACATATTGAATATAAGAACAAAAGATCAAACTCTTGAATAACTAAGATGACAAGGTTCTGATACCAATTTATAGGATCAATAGGATCGAAAATAGAATCAAAATAAACCCAGGAGTTCGGAAGGGTGGGGGGGAATGAACTCCTTCGATTTGTCTTTATCAAATCATTTAAAAACGATTTTACAAGCCTGTGCTTAACTCAAAACTAAGTGAACAGCTTTGAGGCTCTCAGTTCATATCTGTTTTCTCGGTTAAAGTGCGGAAATAAACCGAATAAATAGTGAACAGTAAATAATAACGATCCACGTAAATAAATAGATAGAGTACATAGATTGTTTTTGGAAGTTCGGATATCAAAATCCTAAGTCTCCCCTTCTTCTTTTTCAGGAAGGTTCCACTAGAATATTTGATGGTTACAGATTCTGTAAACACCCAATTACTTAAGCCTCGCTTAAAGTGAACTCCTAGCAACCAAATACAAGCAGAATTCTTGTGCTGATTACAAACAAACATATTTATATAACTGATTCAAACAGCAAGTTCTTTACAGACTTTATTCTGAATATATCAACAAGTACAACGTAAATAGAGTTTGTAATTCTTCTGGTTTCTTGAACAATAGGAATATGTGACTGATGTGAAACCAGAAGAGTATCTCAAAGATTGATTTCTGAGTAAGAGTTGAAAGACTGTTATTCCAGATTGAGAGCTGGGATAAAATGGATTGAAACTCGGAAATCGTAATATGGAGAGAGAGTTGGCGAGAGTGATCGAGAGCTTCTCCGCCTGAATCACTTGAGCTATTTATAACATCACTCTTCAACGGTCATTTAATGAGCCAGTAGACACAAACCTTATTTGAATATCTTCATCGTATCGAGCATTAATGCTGAGTTGATGTTTGTCTGCTTTTGTCACAGCTTGGTTGACATTATACCCAAAGTACGTAAACATCGGTTGTACCAACTCTGCGTCCTGAACAATATACTCCAAATAGCTCTGATCTTGAGTCTCTTTCATCCACTTTGTTACAGGCTTTATCTGATTTAATCTTGATCGTTGAATCCTCTGGACTAAATTGCTGTTAAGATCTGAAGTTTTGATCTGAAATCTGTTTCGGCTCTGACCTGAAATTTTCTCTAAGATGTGTCGAATAAATACAAGCTTCAGTATATTTTCACCTTTACGAATATATCCCTTTTTCTCTTATCTGAATCTTCGTCTGATCTGAGATCTAGTCTGAACTACCTCTCTGTTCTGTACCTAGATACCTCTGTCGCAGTCCATCGCAGTTGCCTCTCAGTCCACCTCCTCGCAGCCCATCACCCCACAGTCCACGTCCCCATAGTTCTGTTGGCACAACGGTGGATCTGGATCTCGCTCCCGGGGTGCAGCGGAAGTTTTAAAAATATTTTCCCGACAATGATCATACACAAATAAAATCAATACTTAACATGCATAGGATGTTCAGAAATATTTACCTGTTGAAGTGCAATAATCGCCCCTGCTAGGTAGAGCGATCGAACCGTGGCACTTGTGTTGCTATACGGTTTAAAAGATTGGAGTTACACCGTTACCACCAACTATAGTTTTTGGTAAAACGGCAAGCGCTAGATCCTAATAATTGGAATCAGAGCCAATGTCATGGATTCGATTCCCATTGATTGCAACGAGTGCAATTATTGGGAGGGTGATTGTTGGAGTGCAATGCCCCTGCTAGGTAGAGCGATCGAACCGTGGCGCTTGTGTTGCTATACGGTTTAAAAGATTGGAGTTGTACCGTTACCACCAGCTATAGCTTTTGGTAAAGCGGAAAACGCTCAATCCTAACATTACGTTTGGCGACTTTGCGCCCGGCTATGACTATTCCGGTTTTACGTGGAAATAGCACTTCAACGATTGAATCTCTGATTGTTCTCCTAATCCGGTCCACGACCGGTATAACGATCGGAAATTACATAAAACCACGAGTCATTTAATTCGTTTCGAAGGGATAAACTATTATTTTGTGTCCGTTAATATTGCATCTTTCGTCTGAGCTGAGTTCTTAACCTTGGGCGGTTCGCGAGCGGTTCCTGCGAGAGTAAACCAGAGAACGGTTCAAATTTTAAAAAATAAAATAAAATAAAAGAAAATATTTTCTTTTAACAAAATGATTACTGTAAGCACACCTTCAGTACCTTTTCAAGTGCAATTAATAAATTTAACACGCCGAAAGCATTTCAGTGTAAATGATACTATTGCCGTGTTAAAGACAACGCCGCTCTATTTAATTACTTCTCTAAGGCATAGGCTGTGCATTCTCTAAACCACAAATCAAGCAAAATATTTTCTTCAGAGTAAGAGTTTCGATCGTGCTCGTGGGATATTCAAAGCCGGATTTGTTCTCTGCAACCCACCGTTCAGCTTAAGGCAAGTAAAATCTGTTTTTTGTTGCTTCTGTTAAAGCATATTATTGTTCACTTTTTCTCTGCGTGCTATTTGCTTTCTGTTGCGTTCCGTTTCAGAGTTTTGAGTAATGTTTAAAGGTTTTCGTATGTTGTTCGGATCTGTACGCTTTCAGTGGTTTCGAAAATGATTTTAAAGTTACCCAAATGTTTTACAGTGGAGTTTCTATGACAGTGGGTTGTACTTATGTAGCTTCAGAGTAGAGTTCTCTTTGCAGAGAGTAAGTTGATGGATGGTTAGGGATGACGTTCTGAGCTTACAGGCGGAGCTGGTCTAGTTAGAGTGCTGTTATGGTATATGATAAGCTTAGCTAGTCGGTTCAGACATCTCCAAGCTGTTTTCAGTACTCATGCTACATAGCTATGGATGAGGTTCTGAGCTGATAGGCAATCGGATCTACCTGGAACACTACTGTTATCTGATAAGCTACGCTAATCAATTCAAACTTCTCCAAGCTGTTTCACTGGCTAAGGACGAGGTTCTGAGAAGATAGGCAAAGACGGTCTAGTTAGAACTTTTTTTTGTACTGATAAGCTTAGATATTCTATTCGAACTTCTTCCATGCTGGTTCCCTTGTTCAGCCCGCTCCCTAGCAGGTTCCCTTGTTCAGCCCGCTCCAAGCTGGTTCCCTTGTTCAGCCCGCTCCAAGCTGGTTCCCTTGTTCAGCCTGCTTCCAAGCTGGTTCCATTGTTCAGCTCACTCCAAAACTGGTTCCCTTTCAGCCCGCTCCCAAGTTGGTTCCTTTGTTCAGCCCGCTTCCGAGCTAGTTCCCTTGTTCAGCTCTCTTTCGAGCTGGTTTCATTGTGCAGCCCGCTCGCGATCTGGTTTCCTTGTCCGATCTGCTCGCGATCTGTTTTCCCCTCCAAGCTGCTCTAAGCTCGTGATATGGTCTGATTACCCTAAGCTGGTTGAACTGGGTTGACTTTCATAATTTATCCTAATTATTCTAAGTTGTGTTGAACTTCCCCAAGCTGAGTTGAACAACTAGCCGTAAGCTTCTTTCTTCACCCAGAGCTGTTTTACACTGTAAGATGTTTTCCTCACCCAGAGCTATTCTACACCCGTAATATTTTTTCTTCTCCGAGCTATTTTTACGCTCGTAATCTGTTTTGCTCACTCAGGCTGTTTTTACGCCTGTGATCTGTTTCTATCCTGAGCTGACTTTCAGAATTTCTTCAGTTGTGTTACGTCATATACGCAATAGTATTATTTAAACAGAGTTTTTATTAAACAATGAACCACTTGTTTGTGATCCATTAGCAATGTTTTACTGTTGTATGGCATGCTTACGAAGGTGAGATGACAACTTTCCCTGCCATAGTTCTTAAAGTTTAAGGAAATGATTTCAAAGTTTCATGACTTGTGGCGAAGATAACAGATGGTCAACATAGGAAGGGTGAGGACACTGACTGACGAACCAGTGTGCCCTTTCAATCAGGAAGGACCAGGATTATGGGTTGACGGACCTATATACACGTTCACATAGTACAGTTTGGGATTTATTGCCCATAGACCTGATATCAGATGATCTTGATCAAGCAACAAGACCTAAGGACAGCTTTTGCGTCACATCTCATACAAAAAGCTTAATGCGTTATTTTATAACCGCATATTTAAAAAGGTTTATGTTTAATGTTTACTTCCTTAACGTTAATTACTATGTTATGTTTGTGCAGAGCCTTGCTATTACCAGATTTATCTGCAGAGTCCCTAGGCTCACTAGATCTCATGGTTGCAGGTGAGGAGTCTTGAAAGTCGGGCGGCGCAAGCTAAACAGATCGGAGATGCGTGTTTATTGAAAGACCAACGTTTTCGTGCTGCTACAGGCCGCATCCTTTTGTGAACAAAATTTGTATCAGACTGTTCCGTTTTGAAGTATCCAAAAATGATTTCCATCTATTTGTATCAAGAGATTTTTATGTATTATTCGTACTCCGATTTATTCCCTCTAAGTTGATACAGCCCGTGAGCTATTAATGTTGAATGCTTACATTATTACAATTACTATTTCCCTACCCTTGTGTGTTTAGCACACAGAAATGTCACCAGTTCTCGCATTGCAATTCCTAATATGTCTGGTTATGCGTGAGCTTAATCATTCCTTCCGTCTCACAACCATCCCTGAACGTTGTTTTTTTTACAATCCAAAAATTAAAAATGTTGTACGTGGTACCGTGAGCTTTCGAGATTGTTTTGAAAGAAATTGTGGACTAGGGCACCACAACTTGGTATCATAGCATGGTCCTTGAGATAAACACTTGCCTTCAGTATGATACAGTTCATGTCAATCGCTTTCGTCAGTTTATAAGTTTATTTTAGTAATGTATGCTTTCTTCTTGTTGGTCACGTGGTGGATTTGGGTAAAGTTACAGATCATGTCAGGAAGAGGTATAGGAAGAAGAAACACCATGTCAGGAGATGCCAACTCAGGTGATAGCAGTCGTATCTTAGCTGAGATGGCTCAGATGTTGGAGCGATTTTTATGGAGCAATCCATCCAAGGGAGTGGCCAATCATCCAGTAGGACTCCTAGACCAGAGGACCCTCAGAAACATTTTAGACGTCAAAGGCCCCAGGAGTTCACTGGTACAACCGATCCTTTTGTGTTGGAGATTTGGATCAAGTCTTTTGGAGGTCATCGTTGACTACCTGTAGCTGTTGGATCAGGATAAGCCTAGATGTGCCATTTCATGGTCCGAGGGGACTCCATGATATGGTGGGAGGGAGCAAAACTGGCTGTAGACTTGGACACACTCACATGGGAGGAGTTCAAGAAGGTATTCTATGATCTGTACTTCGCAAACGATGTTTGAACTGAGTTGAGTAGAGAGTTTCTAACTGTGAAGCAAGGAAGTATGTCTATGCGGGATTACGTTCGCAAGTTTGAAAGGGGTTTGTTATTTTGTTCCCATGATTGGCGGGGATGCTGAGGAAAATCTCCGCCACTAAATTGACGGCCAGCGACCAACACTTAAGCATGATGTTAGGCTAGCCAATCCTAAGGACTACCGAGCAGCAGTTGAAAAAGCTCTTCGAGTCGAACAGGACTGGAAGCAGATTGAAGAGGAACACTAGCAGAAACACCAGAACTTCCATCTTAGAGACCAGCGGTCATATAAGCGTCAAAATACCAAGCAACAGAGACCCCAGGGGCAACGGCCACAGCAACCCCGACCACTCAACTTTGTACCCAGGATAGACAACTGATCACTTTGTCCAAAATGCAACAAGAATCATTCTGGTGAGTGCAGAGTTGGTCAGAATGTATGCTACAAGTGTGGTGCCTCAGGCCACTTTGCCAAGAACTGTCCCCAGCCAAAGCAGCCCATAACCGACCAAGCCTACGTGATGATAGCAGAGCAGGCGAACCTAGAGACTACTATGGTCACAGGTAAAATTATCATCTCTGGAAACTATTCTAATTCCTTGTTAGATTCGAGAGCTACCCATTCGTTTATATCAGAGTCTTTTAATAAGAAGATGCATGAGCAACCTGAACAATTTTCAATAGGATATTGGGTAACCTTACCTTAGGAGAAGAACTGTTAACCCATAAAATATATCATAACATGGAACTTAGGCTACTAGAGAATTTAGTGTCTGTTGACTTGATTGTATTACCCATGCCCGAATTTGATTTGATTTTGGGTATGGACTGGTTAACCAAGTACGGACTGACCATGGATTTCAAGCGAAGGGTTGTAGAGGTTAAACCACCCCAAGGGAGTCAGTTCTCATTTTGAGCTGCCCAAGGTAGAAGAGTTCCTCGTATAATTTCATATTTTGAAGGCCCAGAGCTGTTTAAGGAAGGGTTGTCAAGGGTTTTTGGCTAGTATATCCTCGATAGCGGAAGAAGTGAGGCCCAATATGTCAGAAGTGGAGGTAGTAAACGAATTTTCCGAATGTTTCCCAGACGACATCACGGGACTACCATCGAACCGGGAGATTGAGTTTGCGATTTAGCTAGTACCTAATGCTACCCCAATTTCTAAACCACCGCATAGGCTAGAAGCTTTGGAGATGAAAGAGCTGAAGGAACAAGTCCAAGATCTGCTGGAAAAATGTTTCATTCTACCAAGTACTTCACCATGGGGAGCCTCTATGTTGTTCGTAATAAGAAAGATGGTAGTCTGAGGGAGATTACAGAGAGCTGAATTAGCTAACGGTAAAGAACAAGTATCCCCTCCCCAGGATTGACGACTGTTTGATCAACTTCAGGGTGCAGCTGTGTTTTCTAAGATCGACCTCCGCTATGGATACCATCAGTTTAGGATTAAGGAAATGGATATCCACAAGACAGACTTCAGAACACGCTACAACCACTATGAGTTTTTGGTCATGCCTTTTGGATTAACAAACGCACCTTCAGCTTTCATGGATTTAATGAACCGGGTGTTCCAAAATTTCCTAGAGAATTTTGTGATAGTGTTCATAAACGATAACCTTGTTAAATCTAGGAGCAGAGAAGAGCACTCTCATCAGCTTAGGACAGTGTTGCAACTTTTGCGGTACAAACAGCTCTTTGCTAAGTTTAGCAAATACGAGTTTTGTCTAGAGAAGGTTGCTTTCCTTGGTAATGTGATTTACAGAGACGAACTAGAAGTTGAACCATTAAAGGTGGAAGCAGTTCGAGATTGTCCTTTGCCTAAGAGTGTGACTGAGATTCGTAGCTTCCTAGGTGTTGCGGGTTACTATAGGAGATTTATAGCAGTCCCGTTGACAACCTTAATCAAGAAACACGTCAAGTATGATTGGAACCCAGAGTGCCAGACGAGTTTTGATAAGCTGAAGCAAGCTTTGGTAGAGTCCCCTGTTTTAGCCATGCCCTCTAGACAAGGTAATTATGTCCTCTTCACTGATGTGTCTAAGCTGGGGCTGGGTGTTGTGTTAATGCAAGATCGTAAGGTGATTGCCTACGCTTACGGACAATTGAAGACTCACGAGAAGAACTACCCAACACACGATATGGAAAATCCATAAACCCACGAAATTTCAAGGACGAAATTTTGTTTAAGGTGGGTAGAGTTCTAACGTCTGCAAAATCCATAAACCCACGAGTCATTTAAGTTTTTTTTGAAGGGATTAAACTGTTGGCGCAGCGGCGGATCTAGATCCCGCTCCCGGGGCATAGCCTAAGTTTAAAATTTTGAAGCCCGGGAATGGTCAATAGACTAATTAAAATTCTAAACATACACAGGATGTTTAGCGTGTTACCTTGCTGGTGACTAGGCGCCTGGCTTCGACCAGTTCCACGAGGGAATAGGCCCTTCCACGATTGAATGGTTGGGATCAACGCCTAATCCTATCATGACCTGAATCTCAATTCGTTCGCTGGTTTGTTCTAGAAAACCTGTGAAAGTCAGCGAACGGAATCTCCTTTCCGAGATGGTCGGAACAAATTCCGATGACTGCGGCAGGCGGCGACGGAAGCGTCGACGTGAAGAAGGGAGGAGGAGAAGGGGAGAAAAATATAACTTGATGGGAGAGTACTCAATCCAACATGGAGAGTTGTCAACCCAACTTCGGGTGCGAGTAAAATGAATACCCCAAGGTCCTTATTTATAGATTTTCCATGGCCTCAAACCAGGTTAATGGGTCTGGGTCGGGCCCAGGCCCCTAGAACATTGGTTTCAAGTCCATCGTTGTGGCTTCATCATAATCACGATCGACGATCAGATCGAACCGATCTGAACCGTTTACAAAACTGAACATTTTTATGTGAAAACAATTTTTCAGACCACCTAATGCAAAAGAGCAGTTAGGCCCCTATCAGCTTTAAGGATAGCTATACTAGTCAAATCTAATTTAAAGAAATCATTTTCCATCCCCAGTTAATTTTTGGAAGTCACACTTCCATCCTTCCTCCTACTATACTCAACAATTGAGCTTAATTTCCGTATGAAAATTGAAAAACAAGTAATTGTGTGACCCTCAATGGTTCAGGGATACAAATATCCGTGGGCTCACAACTTTTGTGACTCCGAAAAAATATTTTCGGACCTACCCATTGGGTCACGGTAAAGCGTCTAGCAACATCGCCCCATGATCTCCTAGGTATCACTGATAGTGCCTGCAAGAACAAGTCGGTCATGGTTAGCCACAGTATGGTCCTTTCTACTCAAATATCTCGACCAAATTAATCGAGAGTCGCTAGAGATTCGATAGCCATGCATAATCTTGGAGATCAAATAGTGACATCGCATGTGCTACTAGGTAAACCTATTTACCTAAAACACATCTAGTACTCTTGCTAGAGATTTTTCACACTAGTATCTCCTCATATAACATAGGATATACACGCACAAGGGCGAGCGGTGAATCCTCGACAACGAAGCATCGAATCCTACATGCATCGGGACCTCACCCAATCCCGCCACCTGATGACCTCAATTGAGTAGGTAAACGGGTCAAAGTGAGGAACCTATCATGTAGAGTCTCAATGACGTTTGAAGTAGTAAGGACTAAGCTATACAACCAAGACCTCGGACTTAATCCACTCGACAAATGATAACCACTTGAAAAGTCCAAACGAGGGTGGTTCGATAGTTCACAAGGTCACTATCCATCTGCATTATCAGAACATCACTATGTTCCCTACCAATGAAACGAGGTACTTTGCATCACAGATGCTAGTATCAAGCTCGGGCGGCCCTTATCCTCTTTTGGACGTCGTAATCGACTAGGAACTAGTTTAGAATACACAATTACTATTAGATGTGTTTCATGATTGCCATCAAATCAAACGAGGGTGGTTCGATAGTTCACAAGGTCACTATCCATCTGCATTATCAGAACATCACTATGTTCCCTACCAATGAAACGAGGTACTTTGCATCACAGATGCTAGTATCAAGCTCGGGCGGCCCTTATCCTCTTTTGGACGTCGTAATCGACTAGGAACTAGTTTAGAATACACAATTACTATTAGATGTGTTTCATGATTGCCATCAAATCCACTATCATGTATAACATATACTATATTGCATTCAAGGTCTTTATCCAACAATTGAATCATAATAATGAATTTAAATAATGCCATAAAAGAATGTGAATTTCATAAATAATGATCGTTAAATAGAGTCAACAAGAACCCACATGCCACAAGTTGGCTAGTTGGGCACCTATTGTAAAAATCTCCCAGTTGACCTAAAGCCAACTACTCATGAGACGTATTCCCATTGCTTTCCGATATTTCTCAAACAGTGGTCTTGGCAAGGTATTCATAAGTGGATCTGCAATGTTGTCTGCAGAGGCGACTCTCTCGACTACTATGTCACCTCTAGCTACAATATCCCGTATTATGTGGTATTTCCTCAGTATATGTTTGAATCTTTGGTGAGACCTAGGGTCATTTGGAAGCGTGATTTCCATGCCCACTAGCTTCTCAATGAGCCCAATCATACGGACCCCACGCTCGTGGATAGAAGTCCCTCATGCATGCGGCTCGTCATGAGCTTCTTTATAGTAGTGAACCTCTTCGTCCGAGAGTTCTCCCCATACATCTCCTTCAGGTGATGGTGTATGTCAGCAGCATACCCCGTCTTCTCGAATCGCCGCTGCAATTCATTGCACATTGATCCAATCATATAGCATCGTGCTTTAAGCTTGTCAGCCCACAATTTTTCCAGATTTTCCAGCTCCTCATGACTGGCATTGGCAGGGCCTCCTTTCGAGGGCTCTTCTCTAGCATGTAGAGAAGTTTCTCCGAAGAAAACACATCTTAAGATTGCGGAGCCAATCTTTATAGTTTAAGACAGGTAACTTGTTCCTACCCAGTATAGCAGCAAGTGGATTGTTGATCAAAGACATAATGATAGTAGTTTATACTAAAAGGAAAAACAGACATGCATTACAAACTATTCATGAAAAACTCTAAGACATAAAACAAGGTCATTTAGTTTTATTAATATCCTCCCACTATTTTAACGCTTTCACCACCCTCTAATGAAATCGGGAAAGCCAGTTTTCTTAGTGGATACACAGAGTCCAATCAAGAAATCATGCAACAGGTGCAACCTACATGTATTACCTCACGTCCAGTAATGGTCCAATAATAGGATACCGATTACTATCACGTGTCAAGATGACCCATCAATATTGAGTTGTAATGATGATCGTCATAACGTCCCCAATAATATGAGCCAACTTCATGGGAGTTCCATCCAACTCACAAAAAGTGTCAATGGCGTGCATAGCTTTCCGGCACATAGAACCCCCCCAATAATATGAGACTGGCCATATGTTCGGGTAGGATCGATGTACACCCATTATTGATGGAAGGCAAGAAATTTTAAACAATATTTAAATTCCCTTTGCTTCACGATCTTATCGAATAAACTTTTGTTTTATGATCAATTTAGTAGTCATGGACTCACATTTTGTAAGAGTGCTTCCAGGTCATTGGAGGGGCTAAGACCCACTTAAAACCCAACTTCTTAAGACAAAGCAACACCCCTCAGTGAGCCCAGTCGATACAAGCCATATTTAGGCCGGTCTATGAAGGTTTCTCTTAGATCACGTTTTGTCACATTTCCTCATAATTATCAATAAATTGTTACTTCAATTTATTTCATGAAACTTTCAATGTTGATATAAATTTTAAATCAAATTTGAAATGAGGGAATTTAATTTTGAAATTAGGTCTCAATAATTTTAAATCAAATTTAAAATTTGTGGATTTAACATATATATATATATCACATATATGATAGGATGATCGATAACCGAGAGCTATACGATCCATGGTTGCCAAGCACGGATTTAGGTCCAATCCTAGGTGATGTGCAGTATGAAAATGCAATCATATTACATAAGATTCTAGTTTTACATGTATTCGGTCTTCAATATCTTTGATCATCATCTCCACCATCTTCAAAATATCCTCCCACTAAGTCTACTATTTACATTTAAATCCATGATAAACAGGGATACATTTTAAAGGGATGGGAACGGGCCATAAATCAGGCCCACTTTGATATAATTTCAAAAATATTAAAACCAAGAAATGTAAAACCTAGCATACACCTAACACATTGGGCAGGGCTCTCGATCATCCCAAACAACATTACTTATTCAATTAATCCAATTAACTGACATAAATGAAATAATCAAATAAAATTTTATTTTATCCAACATAACCATATTTTAAATATAAAATCATATTTTATAAAGAAAATCATATTTTTTATTTTAATTGCATAAAATAATTTTGGGCTTAAAACAATTTTAGGTCCAATATCTCAAATTTTTTCGAAAATAATTTTTGTCCAACCAAAAAGCCCGATAGCAAGTATGGCTCAAAAATCCCTCGGGCCGCCCGGTACAGGCTCGAAAAAAATCGTTGGAATCAAAATATACCGCCGCATCGCCACCCCGACAACACGCACGTGTGCTGCGCGTCGTGCCCAAGGTGTGCGCACGGGGGGCGGCCTGCTGAACGGCCAGCGTGCACAGGATGGTCGGTGGGTGCACGCAGCCTCATGCAAGACGTGTGCGCACGGGTAGCTGCCAATGTGCAAAGCGCCCGTGGAGATGTGCGCGCTCGACGTGCACGACAGGCGTGCAACGCCTGCCGCATTGTGAGCGCGCGATGTGCGCATCGGCCCACGCGATACCCACGGCAATGTGCACGTAGCATTTGCGTGCGGCGGGCGGTAGCTACGAGCGGCGCCTAGCGTCGCAAAATTTTTTTTTTGAAAAACGAGATTTTCATGCAATTTAGGCAGGTATAGTGTATTGACAGATCCGAGCCTATGCTCTGATACCGCTGTTGGCGCTCTGATACCACTATTGCCGTAGCGACAGATCCGGATACCGCTCCCGGGGCACATCGGAAGTTTAAAATTTTGAAGCCCGGGAACGGTGAATACACTAATTAAAATTCTAAACACACACAGGATTTATAGCGTGTTACCTTGCTGGCGAATAGGCGCCTGGCTTCAACCAGTTCCACAAGGGAATTTATCCTTCAATGGTTGAATGACTCGATCAACGTCTAATCCGGTCCTCGACCGGATTCTTGATTCTTTCGCTGGTTTTGCACTAGAAAACCAGCAAAAGTTCTGGGAACGGAATCTCCTTACCGAGATGGTCGGAATAAATTCCGACGGAGGCGATGCCGTCTGCGGTGGGCGGCGATGGAGGCGACAATGCGAAGGAGGGAGGAGAAGAAGGGGATAAAAATATAACTGGATGGGAGAGTAGTCAATCCAACTTGGAAATTTGTCAACCCAACTTTTGGTGTGAGTAAAATGAATACCCTATTTATAGGTTTTCTTTGGGCTTAAACCAGGTTAATGGACCCAGAGAACATTGGTTTCAACCATCGTAGTGGCTTCATCATAATCCTGATCGAGGATAAAATCGGACCGATCTGCACATTTTCCAAAACTGAACATTATGATGAGAAAATAATTTTTCAGACCACCTAATCCAAAATAGCATTTAGGCCCCTATCAGCTTTAAGGATAGTCATACTAGTCCAAGCTAATTTAAGGAAATCACATTTCCATCCCCCGTTAATTTAGGAAGTCACACTTCCATCATTCCTTATACTGTACTCAACGCTTAATTTACGTACATTTATTTAGAAACCAATACTGGTGTGACCCTCAATGTTTCAGGATACAACTAGCTGTGGGCTCACAACCTTTGTGACTCCGAAACACATTATCGGACCTACCCATAGGGTCATGGTAAATATTCTAGCAACATCTCCCCATGATCCCCTAGGATAACTGATAGTGCCTGCAAGAACAAGTCGATCATGGTTAGCGTATATTACGGTCATTTCAACTAAAATATCCCGACCTAATCAACGACCATTGGTAAATCGAGAGTCGCTAGAGATTCGATAGCCATTCATACATCTTTGAGATCAAATAGTGTCATCGTATGTGTTACTAGGTAAACCCATTTACCTAAAACATATGTAGTACTCTGGCCAGAGATTTATCACAATATTATCTCCTCAGATAGCATAGAATATCCACGAAAAAGGGCGAGTGGTGCATCCTCGACAACGAAGCATCGAATCCTACATGCATCTGGACCTCACCCAATCCTACCACCTGATGACCCCAACTGAGTCGGTAAACGGGTCGAAGTGAGGCACTTGTCATGTATAATCTCAATGAAGTTCGAGTAGTAAGGACTAATCTGTACAACCAAGACCTCAGACTTAATTCACTCGAAAAATGATAACCACTTGGAAAGTTCGAACGAGGGTAGTTCGATAGATTCCCTGGTCGCTATCCATATTCATGCTGAGAACAACAATATGTTCTCTACCAATGAACGTGGTACTTTGCATCGCAGATGCTAGTCTCAGACTTGGGCGACCCTTATCCTCTTTTGGACGGCCTAATCGACTAGGAACTAGTTTAGAATAGATAGTAACTATTAGATGTGTTTCATGATAGCCATCAAATCCACTATCACGTCTAACATACACTATAGTGCATTCAAGGTCTTTATCCAATAATTGTAATCATAATAATGAAGATAAACAATTCCATAAAAGAATGCGAATTTCATAAATAAAGATCGTTTACATAGAGTCAATAAGAACCCACACGCCACAAGTTGGCTAGTTGGGCACCTACTCTATCATAAACTGCTATTTTCTGTCGTTAATATTGTAGCTTTCGCCTGAGCTGAGTTCTTCGGTTCTTAACCTGGGCGGTTTGCGAGCGGTTCCTACGAGAGTAAACCTGAGCATGGTTCAGCTTTAAAAAAAAATTAAAGAAATTATTTTCTTTTAGAAAAATGATTACCGTAAGCACTCCTTCAGTACCTTTTCAAGTGCTATTAATACAGTTAACACGTAGAAAGCATTTCAGTGTAAATGATTACTGTTGGAGTGTTAAAGACAACGCAGGTCTGTTTAATTACTTCTCTAAGGCATTGGCTGTGCATTCTCTAAACCACAAATCAAGCAAAATGTTATTCTTCAGAGTAAGTTTTTCGATCGTGCTCGTGGGATATTCAAAGTAGGAGTTGTTCTCCATAACCCGCCGTTCAGTTTATGGCAAGTAAACTCTATTTCTTGCTGCTTCTTTGAAAGCATATTATTGTTCACTTTTTCTCTACATGCTGTTGCCTTTCTGTTGCGTTTTGTTTCAGAGTTTTGAGTAATGTTTAAAGGTCTTCATATGATGTTACGATCTGTAAGCTTTCAGCGGTTTCGAAAATGGTTTTTAAAGTTCTCCAAATGTTTTACAGTGGAGTTTCTATGACAGCTGGAGCTATTTTCTTTTTAAATGTCTGGGTTGTACGTATGTAACTTCGGAGTAGAGTTCTCTATGCAGAGAATAAGTTGTGATGGATGGTTATGGATAAGGTTCTGAGCTGACAGGTGGAGCTTCTAATTAGAGTGTAGTTTTGCTATCAGATAAGCTTAGCTAGTCGGTTCGGACTTCTCCAAGATATATTCAGTACTCGTGTTGGATAGCTAAGGATGAGGTTCTGAGTGATAGGCAAGCTGGTCTACCTAGAACTCTACTCTGATTTGATAAGCTATGCTAATCGGTTCGAGCTTCTCCAAGCTGTTTCAATGTATAGTTAAGGACTAGGTTTCTGAGCAGATAGGCAAATCCGGTCTAGCTAGAACTTTGTTCTGGCCTGATAAACTTAGCTAGTCTATTCGAACTTCTTCCGAGCTGTTTCCCTTGTTCAGCCCGCTCCCAAGATGGTTCCCTTGTTCAGCCCGCTCCAAAGATGGTTCCCTTGTTCAGCCCGCTTCCGAGCTGGTTTCATTGTCCAGCCCGCTCACGATCTATTTTCCTTGTCCGATCTACTTGCCATCTATTTTCCTCTCCAAGCTGCTCTAAGCTCGCGATTTGGTCTGATTACCCTAAGCCGAGTTGACCTGGGTTTGCTTTGATAATTTAGCCTGATTATTCTAAGTTGTGTTGACCTTACCAAAGCTGAGTTGACCAACCATCCTTAAGCTGTTTTCTTCACCCAGAGTTGTTTTACACCCGTAAGCGGTTTTCCTCACCCCAAGCTGTTCTACACCCGTAAGCTATTTTCTTCTCCGAGCTGTTTTTACTCTCGTAATATGTTTTTCTCACTCAGAGCTATTTTTACGCCCGTGATCTGTTTTCTATCCTGAGCTGATTTCAGAATTTCTTGAGTTTTGTTACGTCTTACACCTAGAAGTATTTTCAAATAATAACAGAGTTTTTATTAAACATCGAACGGCTTGTGTGCGATCCGTTAGTAATGTTTTACTGTTATATGGCATGGTTACGAATGAGAGATGACAGAAGTTTCCCTGAGAGAAGTACTTAAAGTTTATGAAAAATGATTTCAAAGTTTCATGACTTGTGGTGAAGATAACATACGGTCAGCATAGGAAGGGTGAGGAAGCTGGATGACGAACCAGTGTGCCCCTTTAATCAGGAAGTACCAGGATTATGGGTTGACGGACCTTTATACTCCTTCACATGGTACAGTTTGGGATTTATTCCCAATAGACCTGATATCAGATTAACTTGATCAAGCGACCTGACCTAAGGAGAGCTTCTGCCCCACATCTCATACAGAAAAGTTAAATGGGTTATTTAATAACCGCAAATTTAAGAACGGTTATTTTTAATATTTACTTCCTTAACGTTAATTAATATGTTATGTTTGTGTGGAGCTTTGCTATTACCAGATTTACCTGCTGGTTGCAGGTGAGGAGTCTTGAAATCCCGGCGGCATGAGCTGGAACAGATCGGGTATGTGTGTATTGAAAGACCAGCATTTTCGTGTTGCTACAGGATGCGTCCTTTTGTGAACAGAATTTATTTCAGACTTTTCCATTTTGAAGTGACCTAAAATAATTTAAATCTATTTGTA
This sequence comes from Dorcoceras hygrometricum, assembly GCA_001598015.1. Lineage (NCBI taxonomy): Eukaryota > Viridiplantae > Streptophyta > Magnoliopsida > Lamiales > Gesneriaceae > Dorcoceras > Dorcoceras hygrometricum. Next base: position 119,353 of record KV014905.1, on the reverse strand, counting down.
TCAAGAGATTTTTATGTAGTATTCATACTTCGATTTTATTCCCTCTATGATGATACAGCCCGTGAGTTGTTTGTGTCGAATGCTTTCATTATTACAATTACTATTTCCCTACCCGTGTGTGTTCAGCACACATAATTTCACCAGTTCTCGCATTTGCAAATTACTAATTTGTTTGGATATGCATGAGCTGAATCATTCCTACCGTCGCACAACCATCCCATAAACGTTGTTTTCTTTTAAATTACAAAAATTGAAAAAGTTGTGCGTATTACCGTGAGCATTCGATATTATTTTGAAAGAAATTGTGTACTAGGGCGCCACAACTGGTTTCAAGTTCCGTCACTGCCTTGCACTAGAAAGCGCAACGAATTTTCATGAATCGAATCTCCTCACCAAGAGGCCGGAACAGGGTCCGACAGTGGACGGCGGCGGTGGCGTCGACTAGTAACGATGTGAGATCCAGAAATTAGAATATGATTAATTGGTTTTATGAAAAATCTGTTTTGTGAAGAGATCCGTTTGGATTTCTACTGAAATCAGGTCACTGGTGTTTGCTGGTTCGCAGCGTGTTTTGTTGGCGCAAATTCCATACGTAGTCTTTTTGTTGAGTAATCGTTGTTTAGCGCTAATCTTCAGAAGTTGGTGAAATTTGTTAATGGGCGTTGATCGGTTTGGTTTAGTGTTGTTGTGGGACCTGGAATTGTATAAGATTAATTTGGTTGGAATTAATCGGATCTTAGAGATTTCTGGTGATTCACATCTCTGTTCGGATGTTTTGTTTGCATTTTCGGGTCAGATTTCACATTTAGAGAATTTCTGGAAGTTTTCGTATTTTTGAGATTTGGGTAAAATTTGGTTTTGTTGTGGGAGCTGGTTTTGTGGTGAGATCTGGTTGATTTGGTGAAATCCAGTCGTAGCGTGTTTGGTAGCGCGAGATTCCTTCGCCGTCGTTTTAGTGAAATCTGGATGCGTAGTGCTAAGTGAAAGATGGTAGCGTGTTTGTATCCAGCTGCTTCTTTATCTCGTTTGTTGAGGGCAAAACTGTAGCGTTTTGATTAGTTGATGCGACGCCGTTTTGAATGTTGCGACTGGTACCAGCTGCGAGGTTTTGTTCGCGTGTGTATCGACTGGTTGACCAGCTGGGAGCAAATGTCAACGATGGTCAACTTTCCTGTATCTTGCGTTTGGTTTCCTGTAGCTTGCGTCTGGTTGTTTTGCGCGAGAGCTAGCGACTGGATGACGTAGGCTATGCGTCGTCGTTTTAGTTAGCGCTAAGGAATCCAGTCGATGGGTTAGTGACCAGCTGTTAGGTTTATGCGACGCCGTTTTATTTAGATGGAACACAGCGTTTTGATGCAACGTCTGGTATCAGCTTTTGAGTGTTATACAATCCAGATTTTAGATTTGATAACAAGCCGATGGTTTTAGGCGACCAGCTGGTGGCAGATTTGATGACGTAAGCGGTGCGACGTCGTTTTGTTAAGTCGCTGCGACACCGTTTTGATTAGCGTTGTTTGAGAATTCAGAAGTTGGCTTCTTTGCACCTAATGGTTGTATTTTTAGCGTGCGTTGACTGGTTTTGTTGGTGGGTGATTTTAACCAGCTTTTACGCGTGTATTTAAGGAAGACTTGGTCTTCGATTTGAGATATCAGATTTCAAAACTTAGTGATATTTTTCGCCGATTGTGTTCTTCGCTTCGAACCCTAGATACTGTTCACCGTAGCATTTCTCCGGCACTTCCCATCGTTTCCGGCCACCGTTTGGTACGTTTGAGGTAGAGTTGGACCCCTCTTGAGAAGCTCTTTCATCCTATACCCTTTTTGGAGGCTGTTGTGGGCTGGAGCAGAAACGCGAAGTTGCTGGTTTAGCTTGCGCATCTCGTAGTTCAGGTATAACTTCGTTTATTCAATGAGATCTTGTTCCTAGCCTAGAATCGAGCTTACTGTTGAGTTGTTGTGTAGGATGAAAGCTGGTTGAGTGTGTGTGTAACTCCCAGCGTGCTTTCTGTGTATTAGTGTCCCTGTGATTTATGCCCTGTGTGCTTCGACAGGTTGATATCTAGATTTCTCGGGACCTTTGATTGTAGTATTTGTTGCACAGAATTGAGGTACGAATCGAGCTTGTATTACAGCTTTGAGATAAGCATGGGGATGTATTATGTGATATATAGCTGTGCCGAGTGTTTGTGTAGAGGCAAGATGTGTATATTATGCATGTCTATTGGCTGAACTATCTGGTGTATTACCTGCTGTTTGGTGATCTGTTGAGTTTCTATGCATGTGATTATTTGAATGCTTTGTTGTGTTTTCTGGTATTACTGCACATGCATCATGTTAAGCATGTTACTGCATCTGCATAGCATATTGTGTGAGACTTGGATTTGTATAAGAGATTTGATTGTTGGAATGTTTCGGTTTTAAGAGATTTCTGGTGGTTTAGATCTCTGTTTGTAAGTTTGGTTTACTTTTTCGGGTCTGTAATAGCATTTGGAGCAATTTTGGGAGTTTTAGTGTTTTTGAGATTTTTGTGTGAAAACTGGTTTTGGGCAAAAGCTGGTTGATTTGTAAAAACCAGTCTTAGTGTTTATTTGGCAACGTGAGATTCCAAAACGTCGTCGTTTGAGAGAGATCTGGTTGCGCGTTCAGTAATCCAGCCGTTGCATTTGTGTATTTGGCATTAAGGGCAAAACGACAGCGTTTGGATTAGTTGGAGCGACGTCGTATTGGTGTAGCTCTATCGAGAGATCTGGTCGCATGTGTTCCTGCTGGTTGTTCAGTCGAAGCAGATGTCAACGCGGGTCAACATCACTATAGCGCGAGAAGGAAACGTCGTCGTTTGGATGTTGCGGCTGGTTGTCCAGCTGCGAGAGATTTGTTCTCTACTGTAGCTTGCAGCTGGTGGTGGTTACTGTAGCTTGCAGCTGGTATTGCGCAAGATCTAGCGACTGGATGACGTCAGTTGTGCGACGCCGTTTGATTAGTTGCAACGATGCGTTTTATATGTTGCGGCTGGTACCAGCTTTTGGAGATTTCCCGTGATGTTTAAACCAGTCGTCTGGTTGTCCAGCTTTTGGTTGAGAACCAGTCATAGGTAGTGTTCTACGACGTCGTTTTGATTTGCGTTGTTTGAGATTTCAACAGCTGGTTTCGTTGCATCTGCTGGTTGTATTTGTTGTTGGTGCCTGCTGGTTATGTCGGTGGATAATTTAACTAGCTTTTGCGAGATGTATTTAAGGAAGACTTGGTCTTCGATTTCGAGCACCAGATTCCATACTTAGCGAAATATTTCCTCGATTGTGTTCTTCGCTTCGAACCCAAGGTTACTGTTCACAGTAGCTTTTCTCCGACAATTCCCGTCGTTTCCGGCCGTTGTTTGATACGTTCGAGGTAGCGTTGGACTCCTCTTGCGAAGCTCTATCATTCCATACCACTTTTGGAGGCTGTGGTTGGCTAGTTGAGGAACGCGATGTTGCTGCCCGATTGTGTGTTTTGTAGTGCAGGTAGAACTTCGTTCCTTTGTGATGAGGTCTTGTTCCTAGCATTGGTTTAAGCTTCCAATAAGTTGTTTTGGTAGTATTGCGTTGGTTGAGCGTGGCTCCCAGCCGTGATCTTCTGTAATTGGCCGTGAGTTTCTGTGCAGCTTTTTAGATGTGTGTGTTGTGTATTTAGCATGTTGCTATCCAGATCTCTCGGGACTGTTTTGTAGTAATTGTTGCACAAAAGTATAAGTACAGATCTGAGCTTGATATTGCTGGGAATTGGCGTGATATTGAATGCTAGATGGCTGTTGTGCATTGATGTGGATGTTGCTGTGTGCATACGTGATTTCTGTTGATTGTTTAGCTGCCCTGTTATGCATACATGCATTTCCCATACTGCATTCATATTGTTATTGCAGCCATTGTTCGTATCTTGTATTGCTGTTGTTGATTCTTACCAGGATGCGAGGGCGAGCGGCAATACCGCACTCTCATCTCCCTGCTGGGATCGTTAGCCACCATGCGCCGAGTGGTTAACTACCACAGTTCATGGGCGAGGCAACGACAAGTTGAGTTGTTTGATGCATCTGGTATTCGGGTGTTGTATCACGGCGAGTGGCTCATTACCACACTTTGAACACACCCCGTGGCCACTGTTGTTGCAGAATCTTGGAGCTGTGCTTGAGTTCCTTAGCTCCCTTCTTACCAGGATGCGAGGGCGAGCGGCAATACCGCACTCTCATCTCCCTGCTGGGATCGTTAGCCACCATGCGCCGAGTGGTTAACTACCACAGTTCATGGGCGAGGCAACGGCAGGTTGAGTTGTTTGATGCATCTGGTATTCGGGTGTTGTATCACGGCGAGTGGCTCATTACCACACTGTGAACACACCCCGTGGCCACTGTTGTTGCAGAATCTTGGAGCTGTGCTTGAGTTCCTTAGCTCCCTTGTTGGTCGAGCCTTCCGTTGTTATCCGATGTCTCATGCATAGCATCTGCATTTTATCTTATGAATTCTTTTAGCTTTATATGTTGCTCTCCGTACTGGGGTTTTACCCCATGTCCCTCTGGGGCTTGGTTTTTTTCCTTGTTTGTGTTGTTTTCAGGGAACCCAGGTTTTACAGCTGGTCATGGTTATAACCCAGCTGGTGGTGCCCCAGGAGGTGGTTAGAGTATCCCAGTAGCGTATAGCGTATTTATATGTATCAGTATTCCTAGACAGGGGATGCCCTGCGCTTTGCCGTTGTATTGGGTTGTGGGAATTTGATACATGTTATTATGTTGATGCTGTTATGCTATACTGTTGGTTGTTTTTACTAAACTGGGATATCTATTTTGAGTATCGCATTATTTTAAATTATATTGTTTTAAACCGTGAGGCCAAAAGCGAAAATTTTACCCGCTTTTTGATAGCTTCCGCATGTGTTTGTATGATTTTACTCTGTTTAGAGCACGAGGCCTGACATTTTTGGTATCAGAACTTAAGCTGGGATAAGCTCAATTTCTTTGATCACACTCGAGTCTAGGCACAGTGTTGTGTGTTACGTGTGCTTGACTATGTGACTACGTGCTGCATATTTCTGTGTTGTATGCTATCTATGCCGTATCTGTCCTGTTTTGCTTGATCCTGTTGAGTGTTTTCATAGATGCCTCCTAGACGTCGTGGTAGAGGTAGGGGGCAGTTTGAGGAATCAGCAGGACAGAACGAGTATAGGCATAGTGCTCGTAGTCATACTCGTGTTAGTGATGAGGAGGAGGAAGTTGGTGACTTGCCTCCCCCGGTGGAGAGGATGGATGTGGTGATCGCTCGGTTTCAGAGGATGAACCCTCCAGTCTTCAATGGTGATGAGTCCAGTGAGGATGCGGACTCGTGGCTCCAGAACGTCATCTTTCTTTTCGATCGATGTTAGTATGATGATGAGCTTCGTTTGAGTTTAGTGATTCTTCTGCTTAGGAAGGCCGCAGAGCGCTGGTGGCGAGGCGCTTCTAGTACTTTGGAGGAGACCGATGTTGGGATCTCTTGGAACAGTTTTTGCGAGACCTTCCGACAGGAGTATGTACCCGAGTCTTATGTGAATGCCCGGGAGCAGGAGTTCGACCATCTGGAGCAGGGTTCCATGACTGTTCGGGAGTATGATAGGAAGTTCTCTTCTCTGTTAGCGTACGTTCCCCATGTTTCTGGTCGGGAGAGGGCCAAGCGGACTCAATTTCTTGAGGGCTTGAATGAAGAGTTGTATCAGATGGTTTTGACTAGTAAGCCCAAGACTTACGCTTACGCTGAGGTTGTATCATATGGTTTTGAATCAAGCAACTGCTGAATTCTAACAAAGGAAATACAGCTGCTGAATTCAAAATCACAATGCAGCTGCTGATTCCTAATCAAAGGAAATACAACTGCTGATATTAACAAGGAAGGACGCATCTGCTGATGAACAGTGCATCTGCTGAAATTTACGAAGACGCTTGTAATATCAAAACAATGATTTTGCTACCAGCCGTCGCCTATTAAACCAGACTTTATACTGATTCAACTAACAACTACTGATTACAAAACCATCAAATTTCGACATTTCAACTACAGGAAGAACATTCGTAAACGCTATAACCATACAGCTGCTGAATCTTAACATGTAGATACAGCTGCTGGATGCATAACTCAACATTTGTAATATCAAAACAACAACGATGTTATCAGCTGTTTCCTATCAAACCATACCAATGATTCAACCAGCAACTACCAATTACACAGTTATCAAATTCTAATATTACAGCTACTGTAAGAAGAACTTTCATAGCATTTCTGCAAATAAATTCGAATCCTCAGTACACATAAAACTTCATAAACTTTCTGAAAACATACTGGAAGCATCATATACATCAAAACATCATTTTCGAACCCATCGTTCCTTACTTATCATGTCTAAATCATTTCAAACATGAACTTTAAATGTATCCATAACATACAGGCAAGCAGATCCATTAAAACACAATATATGCTTCAAATAGTGTAGAAAATGATCAGCTTTTACGTGCCTTATTTGAAGCTTTGCAACAACAGCAAATTCCTGCAGAAATCCTCCCTTTGAGCAACGCACGAACTTTTCTGGAATTTCTTTGAAGAACACTTTAAAACTTTACTTTGCAAATGGTGAAAATCTTACTTTGAAAACAGGTTTTTATATGAAAGGGATTAGTGGCATGCTACTTGTGAAATCAAGCATGACACATCTTTGAAATTTAGTAAAATTTCCCTCATATCATTTTAATTTGTAAAATACCAAACCTTCTCTTAAAGAAATCATTTCACCTCCTTAAAACATCTTTTAATGGATTTAGAACCAGCTCGTGCATCGCTACTTGGAGTTACCTGCTGGAACCAACCGCAGCGCATCTTACCTGCTGATATGAACAATTCAGCACATACATAGTATTTAAAATTGCCAAAATGGCCCATATGATTTATGAAATGCATAAATATGGTCCTAGGGATTTTTGGGGCGTTACAACTCTACCCTCCTTATTGAAATTTCGTCCTATAAATTTACGTACCAAATAAATATGGGTAAAGACTTAGCATATCAGCTTCTGTTTCCCACGTTGCTTCTCGCTCCGACTGGTTGGACCATTGTATCTTAACCATAGGAATGCTACGGTTTCTTAATCTTCTAATTTCTCGGAGGAGAATTCTTTCTGGTCGCTCTTCGTAGCTTAAATCTGGAGCTAAATGAATTGGTTCATAACTTAGTACATGCGAAGGGTGGGGAATATATTTCCTCAAAGCTGATACGTGAAAAACATTGTGCACTGCTGACATTTGTGGAGGCAGCGCCAGTCGATAGGCGAGCGTTCCTACCTTCTCTAATATCTCGAAGGGTCCAATATACCTTGGACTCAACTTTCCTTTCTTTCCAAAACGCATAACACCTTTCATCGGAGCTATTCTCAAAAATACTCGATCACCTATATCAAAATTCAGCTCCCTTCTTTGATTATCTGCATAACTCTTCTGTCGACTTTGAGCTGTTTTCATTCTTTCTCTTATTTTTCTAACAGTTGCTGCTGTTTGTTCCACAACATCAGGTCCTAAACCAGCTCTTTCACCAACTTCATCCCAGTGAAGTGGTGTTCTATACTTCCTGCCATACAAAGCTTCATATGGAGCCATTTGAATTGAAGCTTGGAAACTGTTGTTATAGGCAAACTCTACCAGCGGCAAACTCACATCCCATCCTGCTGAAAAATCTACAATACATGCTCTGAGCAAATCTTCAAAAATTTGGATCACCCTTTCCGATTGTCCATCAGTTTGAGGGTGAAACTCAGTGCTGAACGTTAATCTTGTACCCATAGCTTTATGTAGACTTTTCCAAAAAGCTGATGTAAACTTAGGATCTCTGTCTGATACAATGGAGATTGGAACACCATGTAGTCTCACTATTTCTTTAATATACAATTCGGCGTACCTGCTCACCTCATAAGTCGGTTTAACTGGTAAGAAATGAGCAGACTTAGTGAGCCTATCAATTATAACCCATATGGAGTTATATCCTTGTACTGTTCTTGGCAAACCAGTTACAAAATCCATCGCTATACATTCCCACTTCCATTCGGGAATCGGCAGTGGCTTCAACAATCCTGCTGGTCGCTGATGTTCAGCCTTCACCAGCTGACATGTTAAACATTCAGCTACAAATTTAGCAACATCCCTCTTCATTCCTAGCCACCAATACAACTGCTAGAGGTCCTTGTACATCTTCGTGCTTCCTGGATGTACTGAATATGGTGTTGTATGAGCTTCTTTCAATAGTTCAGCTCTTAAATCATCCACTTGAGGTACCCAAACTCTGCCCAAATACCTCAAAATTCCATCCTCTGTAAAATATAAACTGTTACCTCTTTCTTTATCCTGCTGGACCCATTTCTTCAACTGCTGGTCCTGCTGCTGACCCTCTCGAATTTGATTTAACAAATTTGATCTTACTGAGAGGTCCCCTAAAATCATATTACTGCTGCTGCTGGACACTATTTCAAGTCCAAACCTTTCAATTTCGTTTGCCAATGGCTGCTGGACAGTCAAATGCGCTAATCCTGCTGATTTCCTGCTGAGAGCATCAGTAACTACATTTGCTTTTCCCGGATGATAACTGATGGTACAATCATAATCTTTAACTAATTCCAACCATCGCCTCTGCCTCATATTCAATTCTTTTTCTGGGTAAAGAAGTACTTCAAGCTTTTGTGATCTGTAAAAATCTCACACTTCTCCCCATAGAGGTAATGCCTCCATATCTTAAGGGCAAAGACAACAGCTGCTAATTCCAAGTCATGCGTTGGATAATTTTTCTCATGGTCCTTCAGCTGTCGAGATGCGTATGAAATAACTTTACGATCTTGCATCAACACAGCTCCTAGTCCCAACTTAGACGCATCAGTGTATATCACAAATTTTCCCTCATCAGTTGGCATTGTCAAAACAGTGGCTTCAATCAGCGCTTGCTTCAATTTGTCAAAACTGGCTTGACACTCTTCGGTCCAGTTATACTTCACTTGATTTCTTGTAAGCGTAGTCAGGCGAACAACAATCTTGGAAAATCCTTGGATAAACCGCCGATAATATCCAGCTAAACCCCAGAAACTTCTTATCTCTGTGACATTCTTTGGTGCTGGCCAGTCGCGAACCGCTTCCACTTTAGCAGGGTCGACTTCTATTCCATCCCTAGAGATTATATGGCCTAGGAACGATACTTTCTCCATCCAGAAATCACACTTGCTGAATTTAGCAAACAATTTCTTATCTTTCAAAATCTGGAGCACAATTCTTAAATGTTGAACATGCTCCTGCTGAGTCTTAGAATAGACTAAGATATCATCGATGAATACTACTACAAACTGATCTTGATATGGTTGAAAGACCCTATTCATTAAGTCCATAAATGCTGATGGAGCATTCGTAAGTCCAAAGGGCATCACAAAAAATTCGTAATGGCCATATCTTGTTCTAAAGGCTGTTTTGTAAACATCAGCAGCCTTAATCTTTAACTGGTGGTATCCTGACCTCAAGTCGATCTTAGAAAATACTACAGAGCCTCTTAATTGGTCAAAAAGATCTTCTATCCTAGGTAATGGATACTTATTCTTAATTGTCAACTTATTTAACTCACGATAATCTATACATAATCTCATACTCCCATCCTTTTTCTTTACAAACAGAACAGGGGCTCCCCATGGCAAAGTACTGGGTCGAACAAATCCTTTTTCCAACTGGTCTTGTATCCGTTCTTTCAATTCTTTCATCTCTGTTGGAGCTAACCGATATGGTGGTCTAGATACTGGAGCAGCTCCTGGGATTAGATCAATGGAAAACTCTAACTCCCTGTCTGGTGGCAATCCTTGAATATCTTCTGGAAAAACTTCAGGAAATTCATTTGCTACTTCTACAATGGACAGCTGGGGCCTATCAGTAGCGGCTAACGATAATATAGTTGAAGGAATTTTATTATCATGTTTGGCCAAAAACTGGAATGATTCTTTTCCTGCTGGATTAACAGCTACGGTTCGCAGTTTAAAGTCAATCACTACCCCAAACTTAGTTAGCCAATCTATTCCGAAAATCAAATCAAACTCCGGCATTGGCAACACAATTAAATCAGCAGTAATCTTATGCCCTTGAAGTTTAAGCTCTAAACTTTTAAACAATTCGTGCGATACCAATTTTTCCCCAGATGGTACCAACACACAATAGACTATCATTACTTGCTCCGGCTGGATTGACAATTTCTTAACAAATTCAGCAGAAATGAATGAATGTGTAGCTCCTGAATCTAACAAATCTAGAGAAGGAAATCCAGCTATCGAAATTTCACCTGTAACCACCGTAGACTCTGGAGGAGCTTGATCAGCAGTCATCACATAGGCTCTGCTGGTCACCAGTTGCTTAGATTTTGGACAATTCTTCAAAATATGTCCAGGCATCCCACACTTGTAGCAGATGTTTTGTCCAAGTCTGCATTGTCCCAAATGAGGCTTTTGACACTTAGGACATAATGGCCTATTATTACCAGCAGGAACGGAGCTTATAGGTTGAATTTGTAGAGGCTTTTGCTCCTGAGGCCTCTGCTGGTTCTTGCTCTGTTTCTTGAATGGCCTTTGATCCTTCTACTAAAAGGCCTGTCTCTTTTGCTGCATCTCTTCATCGAGATATTTCCAATATCTTTCAATTTGCAGGGCTCTATCCACTGCTTCCCTGTAAGTTCTTGGCACTGACAGCCTCACATTCATCTTGAACATTGGTTTCAACCCTTCTATGAAGTGACTCAATTTCTCCTCTGGGTCACTTCCTATCAGTGGCACAAAATAGCACCCTCTTTCAAATGTCCGCACATACTCTTGTACGGTTAAACTCCCTTGCTTGAGGGTCAAAAATTCTCTCTTCAATTCAGATCTTTTCCCCGCTATAAAGTATTGCTCGTAAAATACTCGCTTTAAATCTGCCCAGGTGAGATTCAGCAGATCCACATACATCTTGACTCCTTCCCACCAAATCATCGCATCATCCCTTAGCATGTAGATAGCGCACCTTGGCCTATCTAAATCAGACAGTTGGAGGTACTCGAAAATAATCTCCATGGATTTAATCCAACCCTCAGCAATTAGTGGATCAGTAGTCCCACTAAATTCCTTAGGCTTCTGGCGCCTAAATTTCTCTTGGGGGTCATCGTTACTTGGTCCCCTGCTGCTGGAAGATTGGCCATTGCCTCTACTGTTATTTTGTTCTACCATCATTCTTAATAGTTGAGCGATGTTAGCATTGTTATCGCTCTCAGTTTCTTCTAGAGGAATACTGCTTCTAGTTCTTCCTCGACCTCTTCCTGACATTCTATATTCTATAGCCCATAATCCACCATATGCATAAATCAGAACATGCTAAAATAAAAGACAATGCTCTGAAAATAAACTCACAACTTAGAAGAACAGACGATGAACTTTGATCCAGCTGATGGTGCATGTGTTTATCTCAGGAACGTGGCTCTGATACCATGTTGCGACGCCCGAACCCAACGGGGCCACGAGAACTAGGTAAATAAAAATTTTCGAATAAAAGAAGGGCTAAAAGATAATTTGTTATAAGCTGCATTTCTTATAACTCAAAAGAAACAAAACACAAGACAAAATTCGAAGATCAGCAGGTACATAAGTTCGCGCGCTACTGCTAAAACATTTGTGGAAAACAGAGTATTTCATATAACTTTGCAATTGCGGTTTACAACAGCTGATATTCTATGTAAATATACAACCATTGCTACTGATTTAATACAGTACACTTAAACAAAACGATACAAATTAGACACGGAAAAACGTAGGTCTTGGATAAACACAACGCCACCCATCTGCTGATTTCAAGTTTCACCTGCTGTTCCTCCACCAGTTGTCGTACCTGCACCATTTTAAAAGCTAGTGAGCCTAAAGGCTCAGCAAGTAAAATCTGAGTAGTAACAATTTCATAAAATACAGGCAGACATCTGTGCAATTCATATGTTAAGGAACTTCAATATACAATATCTTTTTCGTAAACATTTCAATGGCAGAAACAGGGGATGTTAACCCAGCTTCTCATTTCTTTCAATTTCATTTTCAGTTGATCATGGCATATAAGTTCTATGTGGTCCAGTTTGCACTTTGATCAAAATGACTCCCGATATCAGTTTTTAGCATATAGCTCATATGAAAGGGCAGTCGACATCTTGACCACTGCTCACACTTCTCCTTGGTGACCGTAACTATCTATCTTTTTCGTAAACATTTCAATGGCAGAAACAGGGGATGTTAACCCAGCTTCTCATTTCTTTCAATTTCATTTTCAGTTGATCATGGCATATAAGTTCTATGTGGTCCAGTTTGCACTTTGATCAAAATGACTCCCGATATCAGTTTTTAGCATATAGCTCATATGAAAGGGCAGTCGACATCTTGACCACTGCTCACACTTCTCCTTGGTGACCGTAACTATCTATGCCATAATCTAAAACATCTTTTGTTCCTTAACAATACTTTAAACATTCCTGTAAATCATCGGGTTCCATCATTTTAAACATTTGCTTCCCATTTTAAAACTTTACTGAGTATCGAATTCAGCTTTAGAAATATATCGTTAAACTGGAACTGGTTGAGAGGAAACCAGTCGCAAGGAATAGTACCCGTCGCGAGATAAATATAAAGTGAAACGATGTCGTTGAGGTGATCAGCAGATGAAATAACAAGACTACCTGCTGATCTTTGTATAAAGTGAAACGATGTCGTTGGGGTGATCAGCAGATGAAATAACAATACTACCTGCTGATCTTTGTATAAAGTGAAACGATGTCGTTAGCGCGTAAATCAGTCGCAAGGAAAAGCGCTAACACGATTATATAAATGAATAGTACCAGTCACAAGACTAGTACCAGCTGAAATGAACAATACTTAAATTGAATCAAGCAACTGCTGAATTCTAACAAAGTAAATACAGCTGCTGAATTAAAAATCACAATGCAGCTGCTGATTCCTAATCAAAGGAAATACAACTGCTGATATTAACAAGGAAGGACGCATCTGCTGATGAACAGTGCATCTGCTGAAATTTACGAAGACGCTTGTAATATCAAAACAATGATTTCTCTACCAGCCGTCACCTATTAAACCAGACTTTATACTGATTCAACTAACAACTACTGATTACAAAACCATCAAATTTCAACATTTCAACTACAGGAAGAACATTCGTAAACGCTATAACCATACAGCTGTTGAATCTTAACAAGTAGATACAGCTGCTGGATGCATAACTCAACATTTGTAAAATCAAAACAACAACGATGTTATCAGCTGTTGCCTATCAAACCATACCAATGATTCAACCAGCAACTACCAATTACACAGTTATCAAATTCTAATATTACAGCTACTGTAAGAAGAACTTTCATAGCATTTCTGGAAATAAATTCGAATCCTCAGTACACATAAAACTTCATAAACTTTCTGAAAACATACTGGAAGCATCATATACATCAAAACATCATTTTCGAACCCATCGTTCCTTACTTATCATGTCTAAATCATTTCAAACATGAACTTTAAATGTATCCATAACATACAGGCAAGCAGATCCATTAAAACACAATATATGCTTCAAATAGTGTAGAAAAAGATCAGCTTTTACGTGCCTTATTTGAAGCTTTGCAACAACAGCAAATTACTGCAGAAATCCTCCCTTTGAGCAACGCACGAACTTTTCTGGAATTTTTTGAAGAAAACTTTAAAAATTTACTTTGAAAATGGTGAAAATCTTACTTTGAAAACAGGTTTTTATATGAAAGGGATTAGTGGCATGCTACTTGTGAAATCAAGCATTACACATCTTTGAAATTTAGTAAAATTTCCCTCATATCATTTTAATTTGTAAAATACCAAACCTTCTCTTAAAGAAATCATTTCACCTCCTTAAAACATCTTTTAATGGATTTAGAACCAGCTCGTGCATCGCTACTTGGAGTTACCTGCTGGAACCAGCCGCAGCGCATCTTACCTGCTGATATGAACAATTCAGCAGATACATAGTATTTAAAATTTCCAAAATGGCCCATATGATTTATGAAATGCATAAATATGGTCCTAGGGATTTTTGGGGCGTTACACAATGACTCAACCATTCTGCATCAACACACAACCCAATCCATTCAAGGAAGCATCTGCACAAACCACAAAACCACCTGAACCACACGGCAAAGCTAACACATGCGCAGAAGTTAGCTTCTATTTGAGAAACAGAAAACTGTTCTCACACTGCTTAGTCCAAACAAACCTTTTGTCTTTCTGAGTCAACTGCGTCATAGGCTTAGCTATACTAGAGAATCCCTCTATAAAACCTATAATAGCCAGCCAAACCCAAGAAACTACGAATCTCAGCAACATTCTTGGGGCTCTCCCAGTTAACAACAGCCTCTACCTTACTGGATCCACAGAAATACCTTCCACTGAAATGACGTGACCCAGAAACACAACTCTATCCAACCAAAACTCGCACTTAGAGAACTTAGCATACAGTTGCGAGTATCGTAGCATCTGAAGAACCAACTTCAAGTGCTCTTTGTGCTGCATCGGATTCTTAGAGTACACCAAAATATCATCGATAAACACAATCACAAACTGATCGATGAATTCTCTAAAGACTCTATTCATTAGGTCCATGAAAACTGCGGGGGATTTCGTCAAACCAAAAGGAATAACTAGGAACTCATAATGCCGTACCTCGTAGGAAAATCAGTTTTCGCAACATCTTTCTCTCGAATGTTCAACTGATGGTACCTCGAACGCAGATCGATCTTAGAAAACATAGCCGAACCCAGAAGCTGATCAAAAAAATATAAATCCTCGGCAAAGGGTACTTGTTCTTCATTTTCGCCTTATTCAACTGTCTAAAGTCGATGCACATCCTCCTTGACCCATCATTATTCTTTACAAACAAGATAGGCGGTCCCCATGGGGACATACTCGGCCTAATGAAACCCTTATCCAACAAGTCTCTAAGCTGAACCTTAAGCTCCCTTAAATCAGCAGGCGCTAAACGATACGGAGCTTGAGAGATAAGCGCTGTACCAGGTACCAACTCAATGCTAAAATCTATCTCCCTCTTCGGAGGAAAACCAGGAATTTGAGGTCTGAGATTTGGGAATGAGCGATTAACCTTATTTGGTTAAGGATTAGTCACGGGAGTCGTGATTTTTGAATTTCATATTTGAGAAGTTTGGTCGAATCTGGTTGGGGATTTTCAGATTTGACGTAGAGCTGATCAGGTTTGGGTGGCTGGTTTCTATCGGGAGAAATCTGCGTTGAATTTGGTGTTGATTTGTTGAGTTGTGCTATCGGGATCTGATTCCAGTGAGTATTCAGATGTGAGTACTCAGCTGTGGAACTAGCGGGTAATATTTGTGTAGCGAGCGAACGCAGATATGAGAGTTAGCGAGAAGATGACACGTGTTAGTCAATGTTACTTGGTTGACCGGTGCTATTAGCATTATTCAGATCCGAGTGAGCGTGAGCAGATGTGAGCGCTGGGATCTGCTTCAGCTGTGAGCCAGTGCAACGCCGTTTTGATTTGTTATGCGCGTAGCATTGAGAACTCAGATTTGAGTGAGATATGATTATGTCGGTTTTGACTTTCACTGTAGACTTTGTTTCGAGGATTTAAGTACAAGTGTTGATTAACACTTAGCGTATTTTTGAACCCGTTATTTCCCTATCGTCTTCCCCGATAACCCCGAAACCCTTACTGTTCACCGAGCACTATTTCTTCGAATTGCTGTTGATTTCCGCCGTTGTTTGGAGCTCGAGTGGTGGCGCTGAGCTCGTGTTTCTTAGTTCTTTCGATTGATACCAGTATGGAGTTGTAGGTCAACGCATAGGAGGAGCACGAAGGATTTACAGTGTTCGAAGATTTTCGCGACAGTTGACCCGAGAGTTCTTTAGTTTGTTTGAGCTTCTGGATTTTAGCTCCCAGGTAGTTCTTGCTGTGGTTGCTGAGACCAGCGAGGAAACAGATTTGATAAGACTGAGGTTGAGGTGCTCTGGTGAGATCTGTTGAGGTAGAATCTGAGATTTTAGGTACGGATTGAGCTTCTGTTGACAGCTTTGGGCATAAGCGCGTTAGTATTTTGAGGCATGATATGTGTTCTTTTAATTCTGTGCTTTACGTGAACAGATTTGGCTCACTGGTTGATTTACATGTTCTGTTTATGTGAATTATGCATGCTGAAATCAGATTTGAATTTCTTGGCATTCATGCATACATATTGAATCTGAGATTTTAGGTACGGATTGAGCTTCTGTTGACAGCTTTGGGCATAAGCGCGTTAGTATTTTGAGGCATGATATGTGTTCTTTTAATTCTGTGCTTTACGTGAACAGATTTGGCTCACTGGTTGATTTACATGTTCTGTTTATGTGAATTATGCATGCTGAAATCAGATTTGAATTTCTTGGCATTCATGCATACATATTGAGCTTGATGATTGATTGATTACCGATTTAGAGCCACATTGTGACCGGCCGGCAGGTGTGTCGCACCTGAAAGGCACAATGCTATCATCGGAGTGATGATCGACTGATTCGTCATGTCTGAATACCATCGAGCTGTGATGGGTAATTGAGTGGCCAGCCCTGAATATCACGGACCGATGATTTCCACCGGCTGATTGGATGTGTGTGGTATAGGGGCTCACCTGATTTGCCAGCTGACTCGTTGGCCTATATGATCGATTCCTTGACAGCCCTCATGCATTTCATGACTTAGAGTACTGCATGTTTATGATTTGCTGTTTACTTAGTGCTCTTTGTACTGAGGTTTGACCTCGTATTTCTTTTCCTGATTTTGTGTCCTTGGGTCTGTGTTGCCCATTGCAGGTTCATCTGGTAATCAGACTGGACAGAGTGGCGTGTGTTAGAGTAGATGCCCAACTAGCCAACTAGTGTCGTGTTGGTTCTTATTGACTCTTTGTATAACGATCTTTATTTATGAAATTCGTATTCCTTTTATGGCATTCTTTATCTTCATTATTTTATAATGTTAACAATTGCGTTGGATAAAGACCTAGAATGCACCATAGTGTATGTTAGATGTGATAGTGGATATGATGTCTATCATGAAACACATCTAATAGTCACTGTGTATTCTAAACTCGGTCCTAGTCGATTGGGCCGTCAAAATGAAGATAAGGCCGCCCGAGCTTTAGACTAGCATCTGCGATGTGAAGTACCACGTTTCATTGGTAGGGAACATTGTGATGTTCTGAGCATACAGATGGATAGTGACCTGGTGATCTATCGAACTACCTTCGTTCGGACTTTCAAGTGGTTACCATTTGTCGAGTGGATTAAGTCCGAGGTCTTGGTTGTACAGATTAGCCCTTATTACTCAAAATGTCATTGAGACTCTACATGATAGGTGCCTCACTTTGACCCGTTTACCGACCCAGTTGGGGTCATTAGGTGGCGGGATTGGGTGAGTTCCCGATGCATGTAGGAGTCGATGCTTCGTTGTCGAGGATTCACCGCTCGCCTATGTGCGTGGATATCCTATGCTATCTGAGGAGATAATAGTGTGATAATTCTCTGTCCAGAGTACTGGATGTGTTTACCTAGTAACACACGCGAGTCACTATTTGATCTCCGAGATGTATGCATGGTTATTGGATCTCTAGCGACTCTCGATTTACCAATGGTCGTTGATCTGATCGGGATATATGTGTTGAAAGGACCGTACTGTACGCTAACCATGACCAACTGGTTCTTGCAGGCACTATCAGTAGTACCTAGGGTATCATGGGGCGATGTTGCTAGGCGCTTTACCATGATCCGATGGGCTAGTCCGAAAATGTGGTTTCGGGGTCACATATGTTGTGGGCCCACGGCTAGCTGTATCCCTGAACCATTGAGGGTCACACAAATACTGGTTTCTCGATTCCCGCATGGAAATTAAGCTCAATTTTTTGAGCATAGGAGGAGGAAGGATGGAAGTGCGACTTCCAAAAATTGAATAGGGGTCAAAATGCAATTTCCCAAAGTTTGGACTAGTTTGACTATCCTTGAAACTTGCAGGGGCCAAAATGCTATTTTGGACTAGATGGTCCGAAAAATTGTTTTCGCATCATAATACTCAGTTTTGTAAACTGTGTTCCGAAAATGTGGTTTCGGGGTCACATATGTTGTGGGCCCACGGCTAGCTGTATCCCTGAACCATTGAGGGTCACACAAATACTGGTTTCTCGATTCCCGCATGGAAATTAAGCTCAATTTTTTGAGCATAGGAGGAGGAAGGATGGAAGTGCGACTTCCAAAAATTGAATAGGGGTCAAAATGCAATTTCCCTAAAGTTTGGACTAGTTTGACTATCCTTGAAACTTGCAGGGGCCAAAATGCTATTTTGGACTAGATGGTCCGAAAAATTGTTTTCGCATCATAATACTCAGTTTTGTAAACTGTGTAGATCGGTCCGATATGATCGTCGATCGGATTTATGATGAAGCCACGGTGATGTAGTTGAACCGAATGTTCATACGGGACTGGGCCTGACCCAGGCTCATTGGGCCGGTTCAAGCCCATCACAGGTCTATATATATACATGACCTAGGGCATGAGACACTGTACACTTCACAACCCTAGTAGCCGCCTCCCTTCCCCCTCTTCTCCCACTCACGGTCGCTGCCCCTTCACGCGCCGCCGTCGCCGTCCGTTGTCGTCGCCGTCGGACTTATTTCGACCGTCTCGACGAGGAGATTCCGTCAGTGAAATAATCGTCACATTTTCTAGTGCAGACTGACGAAGATATCGAGATTTCAGTCGTGGACCGGATTAGGAGAACAAAAACCGCCTACTGTTGAAGTGCCGATTTCCTCGTGAAATTGGTCGGAGTCAGGCGCCTAGACGGCAGCAAGGTACCAAACTAAACATCCTATGAATGTTTATTTGCTGTATCATTATGTATTGACCGTTCCCGTTGCAAAATTTTAAATCTTCCGCTGCGCCACGGGAGCGGGATCCGGATCCGCCGCTGCGCCAACAGCGTGCCAGCTGGTCGATCCCCATTTTGATAGAGTCCCTGTGTATTTATTTATGTATTGAATCAGGGGATGCCCTGTGTTTTATGTATGTTTGGGGATCGGTTTTTGAGTTGCATAGTTGTTGGATTTTGATTTAAATCCTATTTTGAGTATGAATATTTTGAATGATGTTTTATTGTTCAGGCCCAATCATTTGAAAAATTTTTAAGCCCTATTTTTTATGCTCCTGCGATTATGTGCTTACTTGTACTGTTAATCTATGTTGATTAGCACGTGACCTGACAAGGAATCTCCTCCGGGAAAATACGAACAACGGGAACGTCAATAAGCTCTACGCGTGAAGAAGAAGACGCATCTGAAGCATAGATCATAAATTCAGCATTCTCACCGGACTGGGGCCTAAAGGAATCTTCGACTGGGAATCGTGGCAGTAGAAGTTCCACTTCTCACCGGACTGGGGCCTAAAACGCACAACGCCATGGCAACAATCCAGAGTGGCCCTTTAACTAGACAACACGTCCATTCCCAGTATGCAATCAAAATCCCACATCACTAGCCTAATCAGGTTGGCTAACAACACGTTCTCACCAAACCTAAAAACGCCATTCAGCAAGATCTCTTGGGAGTACAGGCTCGTGCCGGCAGGAGTCGCAACAGACACAACATCACATAAAACAGTGGTATGCAAATCATGCTCAACCAAAAATTCATCAGCAATAAATGAATGTGATGCTCCTGTATCAAACAACACACGTGTAGAAAAAAAAACAAGTACCTACGATCACTCCTCCTTCTGGCGTGCCCTCTGCTTGCTCCCTCGTCATGGCATTAACCTGGGCAAACTAAGGTCCTGAAAACTGGGGCTGGGAACACTGTCCAAACCGCGAAGGATCAAGCTGCATAAACGGCCTAAACTGAAGCTCTCCCAACATCTGATGATGAACTGGAAAAGAACGACCTCTAGACGATCCACCTCAACCCGCGGTGGGCGGCGGTATGCTGAGATCCAGCTAAAAGGACACACTCTCGCAAAGTGTCCTTACTGTCCACAAATGTTACACGAACCTTGCACTCCTACACACTGCGCTGTAGGATGCCTGAAGCTCTCCCAACATCTGATGATGAACTGGAAAAGAACGACCTCTAGACGATCCACCTCAACCCGCGGTGGGGCGGCGGTATGCTGAGATCCAGCTAAAAGGACACACTCTCGCAAAGTGTCCTTACTGTCCACAAATGTTACACGAACCTTGCACTCCTACACACTGCGCTGTAGGATGCCTTCCTCCACATTGGCCACAAAACTCGACCTTGGAACTACTACCGCTGCTAGAACTACCTGAGCTAGAAGAACTAGAACCTGACTTCTTCTTGAACTGACGACCACGAGGCCTAAACCTCTGTTGTCCAGACTTTTGGGCTACATGCTACTGGGGTGGCTGGGATGACTGCACAGACTGGGTAGGTTGCACCCCGGAACCATGGGACGGTTACCTTGCACCACTTGAGTCCTAACACGAGACCTACGGTTCTGCAGTCCCTCCTCAATATCCATAGCCTTGTCCACCGCATCCGCATAACTCGTCGGTGAACCCGCCAACACTAAAGAATACAACTATTCGTTAAGCCCCTCCAAGAACTTATTCCTCTTCGCCCGCTCTCGGCCAGAAACATGCGGAACATACGCAAGAAGAGAAGAAAAACTCCGGGCATACTCTCCCACGGACACAGTTTCCTGAACCAGGTTATCAAACTCACGCTCCCTGGCGTTCACAAAGGATTCCGGAACATGCTCCTGACGGAAGACAATAAAAAAGCTGTTCCACGTGATCCCTACACCTGTCTCCTAGAGAGTCCTCAAAGCGCCTCTCCACAAACGCTCGGCACCTCTCCTCAACTGAAACGTAGCCAGACTCAGCCTACGCTCGTCATCATACCTGATAAGGTCAAACAACCCGGTAATGTGCTGCAACCAGGACTCCGCATCGGAACTAGGGTCATCACCATTAAACGTCTGAGGGTTCATCCGCTGAAACCTCGCCATCACAAGTTCCATGTCATCCACACGGTCTGCCAGCTCATCTACCTCAACCTAAACCTGTCTATCACGACCACGACGAGGAACACTACGCTGCACTTCCTCGTTCTGACCCTCAGATTCTTCCTGAAACTGCCCTCTACCTCTACCCCTACGTCTAGGCGGCATCTACGAAGGCACTAAGAGGGTAAGGTCACACATCAAAAAATATATCACATATCAAATAAGCTAGTCAAGCACATGCAACAAGCAACACTGTGCCTAGACTCAAGTGTGATAAAAAAACTCGAGCTTATCCCAGATTAAGCTCTGATACCAAAAATGTCAGGCCTCATGCACAAACACATAGTTCAACCACGCAAACAATAGCGGAAGCATTTAAAATAGTGGCTAAAATTTCGCTTTTGGCCTGACTGATAAAAATATAATTAAAATACTGCAATACTCAAAATATCCCATTTTACAAAATACGCAAGGCTAAAAGCCACAGTACAATAGTACATCATGCATCAAGCACCAATCAGTAACACTACAACTGAATACAATAAAGCACAGGGCATCCCCCGGCTACAGTATTGATACATATATACTATACGCTAACTGGGACACTCTAACCACCTCCTGGGGCACCTCCAGCTGGGTCAACTCCACGACCAGCTGAATAACCTGAGAAACCTGAATAATACACACAGGCAACAAACACCAGCCCCAGAGGGACACGGGGTCAAACACCAGTACGAAGAACAACATAAAATAGCTAATGGAAAGCAACAAGTAATATGAAAATGCTAAGCATGAGATGAGGCTACAACCGAAAGCAGGGAGCCAAAGGATCTCAACAGCTGCTCAACAACTAATCAGATCAACTGAACAACAGTGGCCACGGGGTGTGTGAGTATATGGGAGCTACCCACTCGTCTCAACACACGGCACCAGATGCAGAACATAACTCAACCTGCTGTTGCCCAACTCATTAGGTGTGGGAGCTACCCACTCCGCTCATAGTGGCTAACAGATCCCAGCAGGGAGATGAGGGTGACGGGAATTACCCGCTCGGCCTCTAAACAAGCATCCTGGTACGTACAGATCAAGATAACAAAGAACGGCTTAAACATATCTGATCCCAATATGACAAATGCGTGTATGAAACAGATAAAATGTGCAACACAGAACATATACAATGATGCAAGGCATACACAGCAGCACGCATAATCACCCATGCTCGATCCAAAGTTGTAAAACAAGCTCACATCCGTACCTCAGTCCTGAGCTATAATGAACACAATGAAGTCCCGAGAAACATAGATTTGAAAACCTGCTAAGCAACAACGCATAAAATCTAAGGGACAGTAGCACAGAACTACAACTGGGACTAACGAAATCAACCAGCGCTATCCTACCCTTCTAACACAATAGAAGGCTCTAAACGAAGCACAATGTAGGATCTTAACACTTACCCAACGAGCTACCTGAAAGGCAGAAGCAAATCCGACGCTTATGCTAACAGACTACAGAAGGGAGATGTCTCGCAACCTCTCCAAGCTTGGCGCAAGCTTCCAGAAGTTGTACCAAACGAAGCGTCTTAGCAAGAGGAGTCCCGCGCTACCACTCTCACTTCAATCGGAGCTGTCTACCGTTGGAAATCGAAGGAGATAAGGTTCGCTGAACAGTAGCTAGGGTATCGTGACAGGATTCACTATCGGGGAAATATTCTAAGTGTCGAAGCAGAATAATAAAGAACGAAGGAAAAGTCCTCTATTTAAAGGTCAAATCTGTTCAAGTCTGATGAAGAGTACTCACCGACACTTAAGTCTGAAAACTAATTTCCCACTCGGATCTAAATCTCACATCAGATCTGGATCTAAGCCAAAACAGATCCCGACTTATCCCAAACGACGTCGCACAGAGTCCACACTCGCATCTGGACACGTCACCCGCTACTCAAATCTGAAATTCTAAACGTGTCGCATCGCAACAGTCAGATCCTGTCGAAATCTGAATACCAACGCTACTCAAAACTGAATCTCGCCCTCTAAACCAAAACGTTGTCGTTCCAACTAATCCAAACGACGTAGTTTAGCTATTCGCTACAGAAACACGCTAGCTCTCCTCTGGACGCCTGCGATACCAGATTTCATCACCACAACTAAGAGCGCTCACCCATCACTGACCAACACTCACATTTGAACAGATCCAGCGGAAAATCTCCAACTCTCGAGATCTGTTTCAAGGACTTATATCGACCCGATAACTAATCCAAGCATACCAACACAAAGCTGGCTCATCCCAGATCTGTTCAAGCCAAATCTGGTCTTTGCTAAACCCGATTAATTAACTCAATTAATCTTTCAAACTTTCGTGTCTCACATGTATGGCGTTGATAATAATTACGAGTATTATTATTATTATTATTGAAGCGTCTTCTTCTGGTGTATATTTTATTAATTTGATCATCATTATTTGTAAAGGTATTTTAAATAATATTGATGTCATCATCTGATTCATGTTCAGACTCAGTAGTACTGGAAGTTTGTGATTAATTATTTTTGTCTTTATTAGTTTCGACACAATTGATTTTACTTCCAGAAGTGCCAATTTCAGATAGTTTAGTTGAAATTTTATTAAGAAGGAAAGCAGTATTACTGTTGAAGCTTATTTGTTTTTCTTTCTCAGTGGGAATGACTTTTGTTTGGAAAAAAGGTTTAGCTATATTTGAGAAAGGAGAGGGTTTAGTGTGCTGGGTTAGATTGATCAACTTCTGTGGCAATGATTGTTAAGATTTGATTGGAATAATTATTTTGTTGGAAAATTTTATTAACTTCTTCTGAGGTAATGCGTCCTCTCTTAAAAGGATCAGCTATTATATACATAGTCTATTTTAGACTTCTGTCATCTCAATTAAATCCAAAGTATAACAGACTGCCTTATTCGAAAGAAAAAATAGTTTTGTTACAAATAGATGCTGAAAGACCTACGGTCTTCAATCCCAAAAGATTAAAGTGGAATGAAATAACTATACCGAAACAGTTTATAATCAATACTCCTCAAATACCCGTAAATATAGAACGTAGAGACATTTCTCAAATAATTGAAGAGGAAGATGGGAAAATTACAATCAAATTTAATTCACCAATAAAATCTACTTCCACACCAATTTTAAGAAGATCACAGTCTCGTCATTCATTCTCCAAATTTCCTAAACCTACATCAAAATATGAATCTGTCACTCCTATTCTGAAACCTAGATCAGGTCCTTCATCACCTCAAAATTATTCACCTCCAACATCACCTTCCATTTCCAGTATGATGATGATCACATCTGGAAAATAATTCAACCCAGATTTTGAATATTTAAATGAAGAATTACAAAATCAGTTTCATAATGATAAACACACATGGTATGACAAATTAGATGATGATATCAAAGAAAATATTAATAAAGAATGTATACCAAAAATGTCAGGCCTCGTGCACAAACACATAGTTTAACCACGCAAACAATAGCGGAAGCATTTAAAATAGTGGCTAAAATTTCGCTTTTGGCCAGACTGATAAAAACATAATTTAAAATACTGCAATACTCAAAATATCCCAGTTTACAAAATACACAAGGCTAAAAGCCACAGTACAACAGTACAGCATGCATCAAGCACCAATCAGTAACACTACAACTGAATACAATAAATCACAGGGTATCCCCCGGCTACAGTATTGATACATATAGACTATACGCTAACTGGGACACTCTAACCACCTCCTGGGGCACCTCCAGTTGGGTCAACTCCACGACCAGCTGAATAACCTGAGAAACCTGAACAATACACACAGGCAACAAACACCAGCCCCAGAGGACACGGGGTCAAACCCCAGTACGAAGAACAACATAAAACAGCTAATGGAAAGCAACAAGTAATATGAAAATGCTATGCATGAGATGAGGCTACAACCGAAAGCAGGGAGCCAAAGGATCTCAACAGCTACTCAACAACGAATCAGATCAACTGAACAACAGTGGCCACGGGGTGTGTGAGTATATGGGAGCTACCCACTCGTCTCCACACACGGCACCAGATGCAGAACAAAACTCAACCTACTGTTACCCAACTCATTAGGTGTGGGAGCTACCCACTCTGCTCATAGTCGCTAATAGATCCCAGCAGGGAGATGAGGGTGACGGGAGTTACCCGCTCGACCTCTAAACAAGCATCCTGGTACGCACAGATCAAGATAACAAAGCACGGCTTAAACATATCTGAGCTCAATATGACAAATGCATGTATGCAACAGATAAAATGTCCAACACAGAACATATACAACGATGCAAGGCATACACAGCAGCACGCATAATCACCCATGCTCGATCCAAAGCTTTAAAACAAGCTCACATCCATACATCAGTCCTGAGCTATAATTAAAACAATGAAGTCCCGAGAAACACAGATTTGAAAACCTGCTAAGCAAAAACGCATAAAATCTCAGGGACAGTAGCACAGAACTACAACTGGGACTAACGAACTCAACCAGCGCTATCCTACCCTTCTAACACAATAGAAGGCTTTAAACGAAGCACAAGGTAGGATCTTAACACTTACCCAACGAGCTACCTGAAAGGCAGAAGCAAATCCGACGCTTATTCTAACAGACTACAGAAGGGAGATGTCTCGCAACCTCTCCAAGCTTGGCGCAAGCTTCCAGAAGCCATACCAAACGAAGCGTGTTAGCAAGAGGAGTCCCGCTCTACCACTCTCACTTCAATCGGAGCTGTCTACCGTTGGAAATCGAAAGAAATAAGGTTCGGTGAACAGTAGCTAGGGTATCGTGACAGGATTCACTATCGGGGAAATGTTCTAAGTGTCGAAGCAGAATAATAAAGAACGAAGGAAAAGTCCTCTATTTAAAGGTCAAATCTGTTCAAGTCTGATGAAGAGTACTCACTGGCACTTAAGTCTGAAAACTGATTTCCCACTTGGATCTGAATCTCACATCAGATCTGGATCTAAGCCAAAACAGATCCCGACTTATCCCAAACGACGTCGCACAGAGTCCACACTCGCATATGGACACGTCACCCGCTACTCAAATCTGAAATTCTAAACACGTCGCATCTCAACAGTCAGATCCTATCAAAATCTGAAGACCAACGCTACTCAAAACTGAATCTCGCTACCTGTGCACGCTGTGCGTGTAGGTGGCCGCCACCGTGCGCACGAGTTGCGCGTGGTGGCGCGTGCAGCGTGCAGCCCTGTGCCGCAAGCTGTGCAGGCGGCGGTGCGCCGCCGTGCGGCGATCCCGAGGCGGTGTTGCGACACTGTTTTTGACTTATAGGGTTTATTTCGGGCCTGTCCCGGGCGGCCCAAGGGGGTTTCGGGCCAATATTTGATATTGGGCCATTGTGGTCGGACCAAAAATAATTTTTGCAATTTATGAGATTTTGGGCCTAAAATTGTTTTACGCCCAATTTGATGCAATTAAAATTGACAAAATGTGATTTGATTTATAAAATATGATTTTATATTTAAAATATGATTTTGTTGGAAAATTATAAAACTTGATTTGATTATTTAATTCATATCAATTATTTGAATTGGTTGTGTTTTGGGATGATCGAGAGCCGTGCCCAATGTGTTAGTTGTATGCTAGGTTTTGCGTATTTCGGTTGTATTATTGTTGATATCATTTACAAAGTGGGCCTGGTTTATGGCCCGTTCCCACCCTTTTAAAATTGTATCCCAATGTGTCATGGATATTTAAATGTAAATATTAGATTTAGTGGGAGGACATGTTTGATGATGGTGGAGATGATGATCAAAGATATTGAAGACCGATGATTTGTAAAACTGGAAGCAAATGTAATAGGATTGTATTGCATACTGCATTTCACCTAGGACTGGACCTAGGTCCGTGATTGGAAACCACGGACCACATAGCTCTCGCTATCGATCATCCCAAATTTCATATATGTGATATATGTCTGTTGAATCCGTGTTTTAAATTGTGATTTAAAATTAATGAGACCGGATTTTCAAAATTAAAACCCCTCATTATAAATACGATTTAAAATAAATATCAAGATTAAAAGTTTCAAGATTGCTTATTCGATAAAATCATGGAACTAAGGGAATTTAAATTTGTTAAATTTCCTACCTTCCATCAACAATGAGCGTACGTCGATGTTACCCTCATACATGGCCCGGCTCATATTATTGAGGGTGTTATGTATGCCGGAAAGTTGTACACGTCATTGACACTCGCTATGAGTTGGTTGGAACTCCTTTAACGTTGGCTCATATTATTGGGGACGTTAAGGGGACCGTTTTTCACGACTCAACATTGATGGGTCATCTTGACACGTGATAGTAATCGGCGTCATATTATTGGGCCCTTACTGGACGTGAGGTAAATACATGGAGGTTGCACTTGTTGCAATTGGGCTCTACCTTTTGAGGGTCATGGTTGGCTGATATTATTCGGGACCAAGATCACTTGATTGGACTCTGTGTACCCACTAAGAAAACTTACTTTCTCGATTTCATTAGAGGGTGGTGAAATCGTTAAAATAGTGGGAGGGTAATTCATAAAACAAATGACCTTGTTTTATGTCTTAGCGTTTTTCATATATAGTTAGTAATGCATGTCTGTTTTTCTTATCAGTATAAACTGTTTTATAATGTCTTCGATCAAAAATCCACTTGCTGCTATACTGGATAGCAACAAGTTCACTGGTCTGAACTACCAAGACTGGCTTCGAAACCTCAATATTGTATTGGCTTCGGAGAAACTTCTCTACACGTTAGAGAAGAGCCCTCTGAAGGAAGCCCCTACCGACATCAGCCCCGAGGAGCTGACCAAGCTGAATAAATGGTGGGATGACGAGCTTAAGACACGGTTCTATATGATGGCATCAATGTCCAATGAAATGCAGCGGCGTTTTGAGAAGACGGTGTATGCTGCTGACATACACCTTCATCTCAAAGAGCTGTATGGGGAGAACTCTCGGACTGAGAGGTTCACCACTGTCAAGGAGCCTATGACGAGCCGCATGCGCGATGGGACTTCGGTCCGCGAGCATGGGGGTTCTATCAAGCTGAATAAATGGTGGGATGACGAGCTTAAGACACGGTTCTATATGATGGCATCAATGTCCAATGAAATGCAGCGGCGTTTTGAGAAGACGGTGTATGCTGCTGACATACACCTTCATCTCAAAGAGCTGTATGGGGAGAACTCTCGGACTGAGAGGTTCACCACTGTCAAGGAGCCTATGACGAGCCGCATGCGCGATGGGACTTCGGTCCGCGAGCATGGGGTTCGTATGATTGGGCTTATTGAAAAGTTGGTGGGCCTTGACATCACGCTTCCACATGAGCTGTCTGTGGATTTGCTTCTCCTCTCACTCCCTGCTGCATTCGACCACTTTGTGGTCAACTTTAACATGAACAAGCTGGAAGCCACCCTTGAAGAGGTGTTGAACATGCTTGTCGTGTTTGAGGGGACCATAAAGAAGGACAAGCCCGTCACCCTCATGGGCTCTTCTTCCTCTACGAAGAAGGGGTCCAGACGCAAGGGTAAGAAACGTTCTGCACCTGCGAAGGAGGAAAAACCCGCCAGGAAGCCCAAGGCAAAGGCTTTCAAGCCAAACAAATCTGAGGATGTTTTCCACCACTGCCACAAGCCTGGGCACTGGAGGAGGAACTGTAAGGAGTACCTCCAGCAGTTGCGAACTGCAAAAGGTATGTTCTATATTGAAATAAATATGTCTCTTAATTCGACTTCTTGGGTACTTGATACCGGATGTGGATCTCACATCTGCAATGATTTGCAGGTAATAACAAGAAGCCGACGTCTTAGAGAGGGTGAGACCCACTTGAGGCTGGGCAATGGAGCAAGGGTTGCTGCAGTAGCTATAGGAGATGTTTATTTATTTCTGTCTTCGAATTTTAAGCTGTTATTGAGAAACGTTTTTTTTCCCGAATTAATAAAGAACATTATTTCTGTTTCTATGCTTGATAGTGATGGATATTCTTGTCTTTTTGCTAATTCGATTTGCAATATATACAAGAATGAATGTTTGATTGGAATTGGGGTACGCGAAAACGATCTATACACCTTAAAATTAAAAGAAGTTCCAACTCGCGATGTGGAAACACATACAACAACTATTAAAAGGAAAAACGATAGATTAAACCCAGCTCAACTTTGGCACGCTAGGCTAGGTCATATTTCCTTGAGTAGGATGAACAATTTGGTTAGGAGTGACATGTTTGATACGTCTGACATTAACTCCCTACCGACTTGTGAATCTTGTATCAAGGGAAAAATGACTAAACAACCCTTGAAGGGCAAGCCTGAACGTGCTCAAGGCCTTTTGGATTTGATCCATACTGATGTGTGTGGCCCACTTAGCATTGGTACTAAGTACGGTCACACATACTTCATCACCTTTACCGATTATCATTCTAGGTATGGGTACTTGTACTTAATGAAGCACAAGTCTGAATCCTTTGAAAGGTCCAAATAATTCATGGCTGAAGTAGAAAATAAGTTGGGGAAAAGTATGAAAGCACTTCGATCCGATCGAGTTGGAGAATACTTGAGTGCTGAATTTCAAGACTATCTTAAAGAGAATGGGATTCTCTCACAGTGGACCCCTCCGGCCACACCACAACTAAATGGTGTAGCGGAGCGTCGTAATCGAACATTGATGGACATGGTTCGATCTATGATGAGCTTCACTGAACTTCCTATCTAGTTTTGGGGCTATGCGCTCGAAACGGTGGTAATGTTGTTGAACAATGTCCACACCAAGGCGGTGGATAAGACTCCATATGAGATATGGATGGGCAAGCCGCCCAAATACTCATACATGAGGATTTGGGGATGTCCTTCTTACGTGAAGAAGACAGTGGGAGATAAGCTGGATAATAGATCCATCTTATGTTACTTCATTGGGTATCCAAAGAATTCTATTGGATACTACTTCTACTATCCCAATGAAACAAAAGTGTTTGTTTCTAGAAATGCCACCTTTATTGAAAAGGAGTTTCTGCTTGATACAAAAGGCAAGATAGTAGAACTCGAAGAGGTTCGAGTACCAACTGAAGTACCAAGTGAATCTCCCGCACCTCAAGATCCAATACCAGAAATGGTCGCGCCTAGGAGATCTGAAAGGATTCCTAGGGCTCCTGAAAGATATGGTTTCCTCCTTGAGGATGATCAAAGTGATCAAGTTATTTGATGTGATCCAAGAACTTTCAAGGAGGCAATTTCCGATGCTGATTCTAATTTGTGGCTTGAAGCAATGCAGTCTGAGATTGACTCAATGCATGAGAACCAAGTTTGGACTCTTGTTAATCCTCCTGAAGGAATTGTTCCTATTGGATGCAAATGGATATACAAGAGAAAACTCGGGCCTGATGGTAAGGTACTGACCTACAAGGCACGACTGGTCGCAAAAGGTTACACTCAAAGGTAAGGTGCTGACTATGATGAAACCTTTTCACCAGTCGCATTGTTCATGTCAATTAGAATACTACTTGCCATAGCCGCATGGTACGACTATGAGATATGGAAAATGGATGTGAAAACTGCATTTCCTAATGGAAACATTAAGGAAGAGATCTATATGACGCAGCCTGAGGTTTCACATCTATAGGAAATGAGCATAAAGTACGCAAACTTCAGAGATCGATCTACGGTCTCAAACAAGCATCGAGAAGTTGGAACCTGAGATTCGATGAAACAATTAAGGAATTTGGTTTCATCAAGAAACCCGAGGAGCCATGTGTATATAAGAAGGTAGTTAATAATGCTGTGACATTCCTTGTGCTTTATGTTGACGACATTCTACTCATTGGGAATGATGTAGGAATGTTGCAGTCAACTAAAGTGTGGTTGTCTAGTAGATTCTCGATGAAGGACATGGGTGAAGCATCCTATATTCTTGGAATACAGATCTATCGAAATAGATCGAAAAGGATGCTCGAACTCACCCAAGCTACCTACATCGATACCATACTTAAGCGGTTCTGTATGAAAGAGTCCAAGAGAGGACACCTACCTATGTGCCACGGGGTCACTCTATCTAAGTCTATGTGTCCAAATACGGATGAGGAGTTAGAGAGTATGACACGTGTGCCATATGCCTCGGCAATAGGTAGCATTATGTATGGCATGATCTCAACTAGACCGGATGTCGCATATGCTCTGAGTGTCACGAGCCGCTATCGGCCAACCCCGACCAAATGCATTGGAAAGCCGTGAAAGATATTCTTAAATACTTACGAAGGACTAAGAATATGTTCATGGTCTATGGGGTGGTGAACTGTAATTGGAAGGCTACAGTGATTCTAGCTCGCAATGTGACGTGGATGATTCGAAGTCAACCTCTGGATTTGTATTCATGCTCAATGGTGGTGCTGTCTCTTGGAAGAGTTCCAAGCAAGACACCATCGCGGATTCAACCACTGAGGCTGAGTACATCGCAGCATCAGCTTGCCCAACTAGCCAACTTGTGGCGTGTGGGTTTTATTGACTCTTTGTATAACGATCTTTATTTATGAAATTCGCATTTCTTTTATGGTATTATTTATTTTCATTATGTTATAATGTTAACAATTGTGTTGGATAAAGACCTAGAATGCACCATAGTGTAAGTTAGATGTGATAGTGGATATGATGGCTATAATGAAACACATCTAATAGTCACTATGTTTTCTGAACTCGTTCCTAGTCGATTGGGCCGTCAAAATGAGGATAAGGCAGCCCGAGCTTGAGACTAGCATCAGCAATGTGAAGTACCATGTTTTATTGGTAGGGAACATTGTGATGTTCTGAGCATGCAGATTGATAGTGACCTGGTGATCTATCGAACTACACTCGTTCGGACTTTCCAAGTGGTTACCATTTGTCGAGTGGATAAGCCCGAGGTCTTGGTTGTACTGATTAGTCCTCAATACTCAAAACGTCATTGAGACTCTACATGATTGGTGCCTCACTTTGACCCGTTTACCGACTCAGTTGGGGTCATTAGGTGGCGGGATTGGGTGAGGACCCGATGCATGTAGGAGTCGATTCTTCGTTGTCGAGGATTCACCGCTCGCTTTTATGTGTGGATATCCTATGCTATCTGAGGAGGTAATAGTGTGATAAATCTCTGGCCAGAGTACTAGATGTGTTTTAGGTAAATGGGTTTACCTAGTAACACTCACAATGTCACTATTTGATCTCCGAGATGTATGCATAGTTATCGGATCTCTAGCGACTCTCGATATACCAATGGTCGTTGATATGATCGGGATATCTGTGTTGAAAGGATCGTACTGTACGCTAACCATGACCAACTGGTTCTTGCAGGCACTATCAGTGATACCTAGGGGATCATGGGGCGATGTTGCTAGGCGCTTTACCATGATCCGATGGGTAAGTCCGAAATTGTGATTTCGGAGTCGCAATGGTTGTGAGCCCACGGCTAGCTGTATCCCTGAACCATTGAGGGTGACACAAGTACTGGCTTCACGATTCCTGCACAGAAACTGAGCTCAATGTGTTGAGCATAGGATGAGGAATTTAGGGAGTGCGACTTCCTAAAAGTCGACAGGGGTCAAATTGTAATTTCCCTAAAGTTTGGGCTAGTTTGACTATCCTTGAAACTTGAGGGGCTAAACTGTAATTTTGGACTAGGTGGTCTGTAAAATTGCTTTCGCATCATAATACTCATCTTTGGAAACTGTGTAGATCGGTCCGATCGGAGTTATGATGAAACCACGGTGATAGGAATGAATCGAATGTTCATATGGACCTGGGCCCGCCCCAGGCCCATTGGCTTGGTTCAAGCCCATGTATCACTTTTATATACATGACTTGGTCTAGGGCTACAAGATAACAAAAACTCTCATACCATAGACCTAGCACTAGCTGCCCCCCCTCTACACTTCCACCTCACGGCCGCCGCTCGCCGCCTTGCGCCGCGGCCCGCCGGCAGTCGCCGTCCGTTTTCTTCGTGGTTGGACTTGTTCCGATCACGTCGAAGAGGAGGTTCCGTTCGTGACAAATTCATCAGCTCTTCTAGTGGAGACTCACGAAGGAGGCGTGATTCCAGTCGTGGACCGGATTAGGAGATCTACCGCCGCCTACCTTTGAAGTGCCAGATTCCCTGTGAATCTGGTCGGAGCCAGGAGCCTAGACGCCAGCAAGGTATCTTCTTTAAAATATCCTATGTATGTTTTAATTCTTTGATTGTTATGTATTGACCAATTCCCGGTGTAAAATTTTAAACTTCCGCTGCACCCCAGGAAACGGGATCCGGATCCGCCGCTGCGCCAACACGGAAAACATCGGCCGTTGATAAACAGAACACACCACAGCTGGTTCAATTCCCGTCGCCCGTCTGTCCCAGCTCTGTCCCACCTGCACCATTTAAAAGCTAATGAGCCTAGATGCTCAACAAGTAAAATTCTGAGAGTAACAATTCACTTAATACAGGAAAACATCTCATATCTGAACATAACTTAGTTTAAAGGAAGGAATTTAAACTTGAACATCTTTCGTAAAACAGATTAGGGACATAACCCAGATCTCATCATTATTTTCTTGTGATTTATGGCTTACAAGATCTCGTTAGGTCCGTAGGCACTTGATCAAGTTACTTCTGAATTCAGTCTTTATGGCATGAAGCCCAATATAAAGGGGCAACCAACACTCTCGACGACTGCTCATCCTTCCGTGGTGAAGGGGAAACTTACATCTGGACAGCTTCTCACACTTCCATGGTGACCGTCTGTTATCTACACCAAAAATCCTTTAAAACTAAACATTTCTTCCTTTAAACTCATATATGAGTGAAACATATTTGAACATTATCGGGGTTCATCACATTTTGAAACTTGTTTCCCTTTAAAATCTCACTGAGCATCAGATCTGACTACTGTGTCTTTGCTGAAGTGAAAACAGATTTGGCTATGCTTGGGTTCAAAACAGATCTTAGTCATATCAACAAATTCGACTATAGGGGAGGCATCGCTGGCGAGAAAACAGATTTTACTCTAGAAGCGCTATCGCCAGTGGGGAATTCAGCTGTGAGCCTGGGAACACTATTGCTAGTGGGTAAACATATTCTGCTAAAGGAGAGGATATATCGCTAGTTGTACAGAAACAGACTTGGCTAGCGAAAAGGCACTACTGGTCGTAAAAAAAACAGATTTTATTGTAGGAACAGTGTATGAGTGAAACAGATTCGACCTTTACAAGGCAGACTTGATATGGGATTTCAGACTTGAAGATGGGATCTAGTTACTAACATAGAAAAACTTTTTTGCCTATGTAACTTAGTGCTGCAATATCTCGACGACACCCAAAGTTACCAGCTCCGCCTATCTAACCGGAACAAAATCCCTATTGGATCAGCATCACCGATTACTTGGAGTCAAGTCCAGACGTCACAACTCAACAAGGAGAAGAACTTCATAATCTTTCATGGAACTAGAACCTGAATGCTCAATGTTTTGAAAACACATCAACCTCTGTGCTTAAAACATACTGGGATTCTTTTAAAACAGAATCAACAATGAACCCGATCTTTCATTTTCATAAACATGCTTGAACATTACTATGTCTTTAACATAATCAGGCAAGCAAACAAAACTGAGGAAAAAAAATATATGCTTTTAAAATGGTGTAGCAAAGATAAGCTTTTACTTGCCTTAACACTGGATACACAACAGTAGTTGGTTCCTGCAGAATTTCTTCTCTAGCACCACGACGAGTTCTAGAGAGTTTTAAGATGATAAAAGATTTTTTCTTTTAAGTGAAAATGAACTCAACTTCTCGTAAACAATCATATAAGAGAGCATGATTGTCATTAGGTGAAAACACTCGAGTATGCATGTGATTCCTACAAACTATTTGTCCTTTTTGAAAGATTTGTAAAAAGCTCCCATCTACTGTTTTAAATTTGAAAATTTACCAAAGGATTTTAAAAGAACAATATGCTAGGTTTGTAACATTTTTCTTTGGAATCTGAAATCTGCTCGAGTCGTGCTTGAGGCGAAATCTGCCTGGAATCCTTCTGCGCCGTATCTCAAATCTGAAATCAGCTTTTAAAACAATTAAAATGAATCAAAGCTGAAATCTGAATGCTCGTATTAACAATTTGGTCCTTAACATAAAAGGGTTCATAGATGTGGCCTTATGGATTTTGGGGCGCTACAACCCTACCCTCCTTACTGAAATTTCGTCCTCGAAATTTACTTACCAAATAGGTCTGGGTAAAGACTACGCATATCAGCTTTGGTCTCCCACGTAGCTTCTCGTTCTGTTTGGTTAGTCCATTGCAGCATAACCATAGGGATACTACGGTTTCTCAACTTCCTAATCTCTCTCGAAGAATCCTCTCGGGTCTCTCTTCGTAACTCAAATCTGGTGCTAACTGAATTGGCTCATGGCTCAAAACGTGCGATGGGTTGGGAATATACTTCCTCAAAGCTGATACGTGGAAAACACTATGCTCGCGGACAGATGCGGGGGTAATGCTAAACGATAAGCTAATGTTCCTACTCGTTCCATAATTTCATAAGGCCCAATATAAACTCATTACTCCCTTCATCGGAGCTACTTTAAAAAACACATGGTCACCAACCTCGAAACTCAGCTCTCAACGTCTATTGTCTGAATAACACTTCTGCCTGCTCTGAGCAGCTCTCATCCGCTCTATAATTCTTCTAACATTTGCTGCTATTTGCTCTACCAAATCTGGTCCTAAACCAGCTCGCTCTCAAACCTCATCCCAGTGAAGAGGTGTTCTACACTTGCGACCATAGAGAGCTTCGTATGGGGCCATCTGGACAGAATATTGGAAACTGTTGTTATATGCAAATTCTACCAATGGCAGCCTTGAATCCCAGCTCTCTAAAAAATCCACAATACAAGCTCTGAAAAAATCTTCTAGAATCTGAATCACCCTTTCGGATTGAACATTTGTCTGGGGGTGAAATTTTGTGCTAAAAGTCAACTTCTTACCCAAAGATCTATGCAAACTCTTCCAAAAAGCTGACGTAAACTTCGAATCTCTATCAGATACTGTCGAAACGGGAACTCCATGCAGCCTCACTATTTCCTTTACATAAAGATCTGCATATCTGCTCACATCGTATGTTGTCTTAAATGGTAAGAAGTGAGCTGACTTAGTGTCACGCCCACGCCCATGGGAGCCAACGGATTTGAATAAAAAGAAATAAAAGAGAAATTAAAGGGCTGAAATAAAATATTGTAAGCTGTATTTCTTTACAAAAAATCGAACTACAAACGATTTGCGCCAAATAGTAATAAAAGATTTCAACAAAACAGACTTTAGATACAAAATGCAATTGCGAAATTACAACTTCTGGAATTCTATATGAATTCACTATTGTTGTAATAGATCTTAATACAGGTTTGAAAAAAGATCAAAAACAACAATAACATTATTGCGGAACCGCCGGCCTTCGATAAACACCCACACACCATAGCTGGATCAGCTCCCGAGATCTTAATACAGGTTTGAAAAAAGATCAAAAACAACAATAACATTATTGCGGAACCGCCGGCCTTCGATAAACACCCACACACCATAGCTGGATCAGCTCCCGCCTCTCGCCTGCCCCAGATCCGAATCACCTGCACCAAGAAAGCTAGTGAGCCTAGGGGCTCAGCAAGCAAAACTGATAATAACAAGAGCACAATATGCAGGCAAGCACAATACATATGATATCATAGTTTAAAGGAAGTCATTATAACATAATTCAATCATAAACATCTGCTCTGGGAGTACTCAGATATCAACATTATTTTCTTTATACTTATGGCTCAGAAGCTCTCCTTAGGTCCCGTTGCACTT
This sequence comes from Dorcoceras hygrometricum, assembly GCA_001598015.1. Taxonomy (NCBI): domain Eukaryota; kingdom Viridiplantae; phylum Streptophyta; class Magnoliopsida; order Lamiales; family Gesneriaceae; genus Dorcoceras; species Dorcoceras hygrometricum. The sequence continues at coordinate 82,379 of KV014905.1, read as the reverse complement.
GATCAAGTTACTTCTGAATTCAGTTACTATAGGGTGAAATTTGCCCTGTATGAAGGGGCAACTGTCACGCTCGACTGCTGCTCACCCTTCCTATATGGACCGTCTGTTATCTTTGCCATAAATCTTTAAATCTGAACATTTTCTTACTTTAAACAACATCTAGATGAAATAGTATTCAACATCGGGGTTCACTTTGTTTTAAAACTCATTTTCTCATGAAATAGAATTTTCACTGAGCAGCCAGTTAGGACTAGGGAGAACAGATGTCTGAATGAAACAGTGTCTGGGTACAGGATACAATTCAGATGTTAGAGACAGCTGTGACTCTGGGAACACTATCGCTAATAGGAAGTTCATATGTTAGAGTGTAAATGTTGTTGCTAGCGAGGGATTCAGATGTCACCAGAGGATAGCGTTTAGAAACAGATATCTGTCTGTGAAATAATAATGTATAGAAGTAACAACATATTTTGGCATCTGACAACTCAGATGTCAACGAATTGGGTTGGTCAACTCAGATGTCAACGAAGACAACACTGTACACAAGGTCTTTCAGATGTCAATGCAACTGGATTGGTCAATTCAGATGTCAACGAATTGGGTTGGTCAACTCAGATGTCAACACAAAGGTAAAATGGTCGATACATGAAATCTGAACAAACTTGGATATGAAGCAAAACTAGATAATGGTATAAAAACATGTGTTACTGTGAAATCTGGTTGCTAATATACGAAACAAAACTCTGGCTATGGAACTAGTGATGCAGTATTACGAACGACAACCAGAGATACCAGTTCTGCTTATCGAACCAGAACAGCATCCCGATTCGACGAGCATCATCGATTACTGGGAGTCAAGTTCAAACACTGCCATTCACCAGAAGAAGAACTTTGTGACTATACATTGAACTGGAATCTGTCATGCTCATCAATGTAAACAACATCTTTTGCGTAAATCACATTTTGAGTTTCCGACGGAAACTAACTGTGAACCCGAAACAACATACATATTTTTCAAAACCAACAGAGGCGTTAACAATAACTGAAACTGAACATAACTCAAGCAAGCAATCACAGAACTGAAAGGAATCAATATATGCTTTCATGGCGTAGCAAGAATCAGATTTTCTTTCCTTAACACTGGAGAAACACGAAGCACAGCAGGTCGCCACAGCAAGTCTCCTCAAGCACAATGACGAGCTTCACTAGTTTTAGATGAAAATGAGAATTTTCTAGTAAATCATTGAACTTATAGTTCACAAGGACAAAAAGGCATGGGAGTTGGTATGTGTAAGGGAAAACACTCGAGTAGGCATGGAGTACCATGCTTAATTCTCAAAATTTTGCTAAGAGTCCCCTATCACGATTTTAATTTGTGAAAGTGCTGCTCAAATTTGAAAAAGAGCCATCTCCCATCCAAAATCATGAAGCACAGCAGGTCGCCACAGCAAGTCTCCTCAAGCACAATGACGAGCTTCACTAGTTTTTAGATGAAAATGAGAATTTTCTAGTAAATCATTGAACTTATAGTTCACAAGGCAAAAAAGGCATGGGAGTTGGTATGTGTAAGGGAAAACACTCGAGTAGGCATGGAGTACCATGCTTAATTCTCAAAATTTTGCTAAGAGTCCCCTATCACGATTTTAATTTGTGAAAGTGCTGCTCAAATTTGAAAAAGAGCCATCTCCCATCCAAAATCATTTTATTTGCAAATTCTTAAAATCTCTCGGCTCATGGTTGGGGTGACATCTGATCAGACCTCTGTACCTCGTCCAACATCTGAAGATAAGAAATCAGCTAAATAAATAAACAAGCTGAAATCTAAAACTCTGGAATATGGAAGCTGAAATTTCGAAAGGGTCGCTAAATTAAAAAGGACTAGAAATTGTGGTCCTACGGATTTTGGGGTGCTACAACTCTACCCACCTTATAAAAACTTCGTCCTCGAAATTTACTTACCGAACAAATCTGGGTAAAGACTATGTATATCAGCTTCTGTCTCCCATGTAGCTTCTCGCTCAGTTTGGTTAGACCACTGAACTTTAACCATAGGAATAATACGGTTCCTCAACTTCCTAATCTACCTAAGAAGAATCTTCTCGGGTCTTTCTTCATAGCTCAAATCTGGTGCTAAGTGAATTGGCTCAGCGCTCAGTATATGCGACGGGTGGGGAACTACTTCCTCAAAGCTGAAACATGAAATACACTATGCACTGAAGACAGATGCGGCGGCAGTGCTAATCAATAAGACAACGTTCCTACTTTGTCCAAAATCTCATAAGGACCAACGTATCTGGGACTCAGCTTTCCCTTCTTGCCAAAACGCATCAATCCTTTCATTGGAGCCACTTTCATGAAGACGTGATCACCAACATCAAAACTCAGCTCCCTACGTCTGATATCTGCATAAATTTTCTGCCTACTCTGAGCAGCTTTCATTCTTTCCCTTATCTTTCTAACAGCTTCTGCTGTTTTCTCCACAACATCTGGTCCTAATCCAGCTCGTTCTCCTACCTCATCCCAATGTAGAGGCGTTCTGCATTTGCGACCATAAAGAGCTTCGTATGGAGCCATCTGGATCGATGCTTGAAAACTGTTGTTATATGCAAATTCTACCAACGATAGCTTCAGATCCCAACTTTCAGAGAAGTCTATAATACAGGCTCTGGGAAATTCTTCTAGGACCTGGATCACCCTCTCTGATTGTCCATTGGTCTTGGGGTGAAAAGCCGTGCTAAAGGTCAACTTAGTACCTAAAGCTCTATGCAAACTATTCCAAAAAACCTACGTAAACTTGGGATCTCTATCTGATACTATTGAAATTGGAACGCAATTTTCACATCCATTTTCTATATCTCATAGTCGTACCATGCGGCTATGGCTAGTAGGATTCTAATTGACTTGAACATTGCGACTGGTGAGAAGGTTTCATCATAGTCAACACCTTGTCTTTGAGTGTAACCTTTCGTGACTAGTCGTGCCTTGTAGGTCAGTACCTTACCATCGGGCACAAATTTCTCTTGTATATCCATTTACACCCAATAGGAACTATTTCTTCGGGAGGATTAACAAGAGTCCAAACTTGGTTTGAATGCATTGAGTCAATCTCAGATTTCATTGCTTCAAGCCACAAATTAGAATCAGCATCGGAAATTGCCTCCTTGAAGGTTCTTGGATCAGATCCAATAATTTGATAACTTTGATTATCTTCAAGGAGGAAACCATATCTAACAGGAGCCCTAGGAACCTTTCAGATCTCCTAGGTGTGTCCATATCAAGGATT
>KV014905.1:54693-68132 GCA_001598015.1 Dorcoceras hygrometricum | reverse complement strand
TCAATCAAAAATCCACTTGCTGCTATACTGGATAGCAACAAGTTCACTGGTTTGAACTATCAAGATTGGCATAAAAACCTCAAGATTGTCTTGGCATCGGAGAAACTTCTCTACACGCTAGAGAAGAGCCCTCCGAAGGAAGCCCCTACCGATGTCAGTCCTGAGGAGCTGACAAAGCTGAATAAATGGTGGGATGACGAGCTTAAAGCACGGTGCTATATGATGGCATCGATGTACAACGAAATGCAGCGGTGTTTTGAGAAGACGGTGTATGCTGCTGACATACACCTTCATCTCAAAGAGTTGTATGGGGAGAACTCTCGGACTGAGAGGTTCACTACTGTCAAGGAGCTCATGAGGAGCCGCATGCGCGAGGGGACTTCGGTCCGCGAGCATGGGGTTCGTATGATTGGGCTCATTGAGAAGCTAGTGGGCCTTGATATCACACTTCCACATGAGATGTCTGTGGATCTGCTTCTCCGCTCCCTCCCTGCTGCATTCGACCCCTTTGTGGTCAACTTTAACATGAAAAAACTGGAAGCCACCCTTGAAGAGGTGGTGAACATGCTTGTCGTGTTCGAAGGGACCATAAAGAAGGACAAGCTCGTCCTCCTTATGGACTATTCTTCCTCTGCGAAGAAGGGGCCCAAACGCAAGGGTAAGAAGCGTTCTGCCCCTGTGAAGGAGGGAAATCCCACCAAGAAGCCCAAGGCAGGGACTTCAAAGCCGAACAAATCTGAGGATGTTTGCCACCACTGTCACAAGCCTGGACACTGGAGGAGGAACTGTAAGGATTACCTCGAGCAGTTTCAAACTGCAAAAGGTATGTTCTACATTGAAATAAATATGTCTCTTAACTCGACTTCTTGGGTACTTGATACCGGATGTGGATCTCATATCAACAATGATTTGCAGGTAATGACAAGAAGCCGGCGTCTTAGAGAGGGTGAGACCCACTTGAGGCTTGGCAACGGAGCAAGGGTTGCTGCTGAAGCTATAGGAGATGTTTATTTATTTCTGCCTTCAAATTTTAAGTTGTTGTTAAGAAACGTTTTATTTGTTCCTGAATTAATAAAGAACATCATTTCTATTTCTATGCTTGATAGTGATGGATATTCATGTCATTTTGCCAATTCGATTTGCAATATTTACAAGAATGAATGTTTGATTGGAATTGGGGAACGCGAAAATGATCTATACTCCTTAAAATTGAAAGAAGTTCCAGCTCGCGATGTGGAAACACATACAACAACAATAAAAATGAAAAAAGCACTTTGGCACGCTAGGCTAGGTCATGTTTCCTTGAATAGGATGAACAAGTCGATTAGGAGTGACATGTTTGATGTGTCTGATATTAACTCCCCACCAACTTGTGAGTCTTGTCTCAAGGGAAAAATGACTAAATTACTCTTCACGGGCAAGCATGAACGTGCTCAAGGCTTATTGGATTTGATCCACACTGATGTGTGTGGCCCACTTAGCATTGGTACTAAGTCCGGTCACACCTAATTAATCACCTTTACCGATGATCACTCTAGGTATGGGTACTTGTTCTTAATGAAGCACAAGTCAGAATCATTTGAAAAGTTCAAAGAATTAAAGGCCGAAGTAGAAAAGCAGTTGGGGAAAAGTATTAAAACACTTCGATCCGATCGAGGTGGAGAATACTTGAGTGTCGAATTTCAAGACTATCTTAAAGAGAATGAGATTCTCTCACAGTGGACCCCTCCGGCCACACCACAGCTCAATGGTGTAGTGGAGCGTCGTAATCAAACCTTGATGGACATGGTTTGATCTATGATGAGTTTCACTGAACTTCCTGCCTCGTTTTGGGGCAATGCGCTCGAAACGGCGGTAATGTTGTTGAACAACGTCCACACCAAGGCGGTGGATGAAACTCCATATGAGATATGGACGGGCAAGACACCCAATACTCATACTTGAGGATTTGGGGATGTCCTGCTTACGTGAAGCAGACAGTGGGAGATAAGCTGGATAATAGATCCATCTTATGTTACTTCATTGGGTATCCAAAGAATTCTATTGGATACAGTTCTACTATCCAAACGAAACAAAAATGTTTGTTTCTAGAAATGCCACCTTTCGGGAAAGGGAATTTCTACTTCATAGAAAAGGCAAAATAGTAGAACTCGAAGAGGTTCGAGAACCAAATGAAGTACCAAGTGAATCTCCCACACCTCAAGAGCCAATACTTGATATGGACACGCCTAGGAGATCTGAAAGGGTTCCTAAGGCTCCTGTTAGATATGGTTTCCTCCTTGAAGATGATCAAAGTGATCAAATTATTGGATGTGATCCAAGAACCTTCAAGGAGGCAATTTCCGATGCTGATTCTAATTTGTGGCTTGAAGCAATGAAATCTGAGATTGACTCAATGCATTCAAACCAAGTTTGGACTCTTGTTAATCCTCCCGAAGAAATAGTTCCTATTGGGTGTAAATGGATATACAAGAGAAATTTGTGCCCGATGGTAAGGTACTGACCTACAAGGCACGACTAGTCACGAAAGGTTACACTCAAAGACAAGGTGTTGACTATGATGAAACCTTCTCACCAGTCGCAATGTTCAAGTCAATTAGAATCCTACTAGCCATAGCCGCATGGTACGACTATGAGATATAGCAAATGGATGTGAAAATTGCGTTCCTTAATTGAAACATTATGGAAGAGATCTATATGACGCAGCCTGAGGGTTTCACATCTGTAGAAAGTGAGCATAAAGTATGCAAACTTCAGAGATCAATCAACGGTCTCAAACAAGCATCGAGAAGTTGGAACCTGAGATTTGATGAAACAATTAAAGAATTTGGTTTCATCATGAATCCCGAGGAGCCATGTGTGTATAAGAAGGTAGTTAAAGATGCTGTGATATTCCTTGTACTTTATGTTGATGACATTCTACTCATTGGGAATGATGTAGGAATGTTGCAGTCAACTAAAGTATGGTTGTCTAGTAGATTCTCGATGAACGACATGGGTGAAGCATCCTATATTCTAGGAATACAGATCTATAGAGATAGATCGAAAAGGATGCTCGGACTCACCCAAGCTACCTACATCGATACCATACTTCAGCGGTTATCTATGGAAGAGTCCAAGAGAGGACACCTACCTATGTGCCACGGGGTCACTCTATCTAAGTCTATGTGTCCGAAGACTGATGAGGAGATAGAGAGTATGACACGTGTGCCATATGCCTCGGTAATAGGTAGTATTATGTATGGCATGATCTCAACTAGACCAGATGTCGCATATCCTCTGAGTGTCACGAGCCGCTACCAGGCCAACCCCGGCCAATTGCATTGGAAGGCTGTGAAGGATATTCTTAAGTATTTGCGAAGGACTAAGAATATGTTCATGGTCTATGGGGGTGGTGAACTGAAATTGGAAGGCTACACTGATTCTAGCTTCCAATGTGAAGTGGATGACTCGAAGTCTACCTCTGGATTTGTATTCATGCTCAATGGTCTTGGAAGAGTTCCAAGCAAGACACCATCGCGGATTCAACCAATGAGGCTGAGTACATCGCAGCATCAGCTGCTGCTAAGGAGGCGGTTTGGATAAGGAATTTCGTCCAAGAGTTGGGCATCATTCCTGATGGAGTTGGTCTAGTCCCGGTGTACTGCGACAACACGGGTTCCGTTGCGCAAGCAAAGGAGCCTAGGTTTCACCAAAGATCCAAACATATACTGAGGAAATACCACATAATTCGGGATATTGTGGCTAGAGGTGACATAGCAGTTGAGAGAGTCGCCTCTGCCGACAAAGTTTCTGATCCACTTACGAAGCCCTTGCCAGGACCGTTGTTTGAAAAACATCGTGAAACAATGGGACTGCGCCTGATGAGTAGTTGGCTATAGGGAAAGTGGGAGATTATGACATTATTTATTTTCATTATGTTATATAATGTTAACAACTGCGTTGGATAAAGACCTAGAATGCACCATAGTGTATGTTAGATGTGATAGTGGATATGATGGCTATCATGAAACACATCTAATAGTCACTGTGCATTCTGAATTTGTTCCTAGTCGATTGGGCCGTCAAAATGAGGATAAGGCCGCCCGAGCTTGAGACTAGCATCTGCGATGCGAAGTACCATGTTTCATTGGTAGGGAACATTTTGATGTTCTGAGCATGCAGATGGATAGTGACCTGGTGATCTATTGAACTACCCTCGTTCGGACTTTCCAAGTGGTTACCATTTGTCGAGTGGATAAGTGTGAGGTCTTGGTTGTACTGATTAGTCCTCACTACTCAAAACGTCATTGAGGCTCTACATGATAGGCGTCTCACTTTGACCCGTTTGCCGACTCACTTGGGGTCATTAGGCGGCGGGATTGGGTGAGGTCCCGATACATGTAGGAGTCGATGATTCGTTGTCGAGGATTCACCGCTCGCTTACATGCGTGGATATCCTATGCTATCTGAGGAGATAATAGCGTATAAATCTCTGGCCAGAGTACTAGAAGTGTTTTAGGTAAATGGGTTTACCTAGTAAAACTCACGATGTCACTATTCGATCTCCAAGATGTGTGCATAGCTATCGGATCTCTAGCGACTCTCGATTTACCAATGGTCGTTGATCTGATCGAGATATATGAGTTGAAAGGACCGTACTGTACGCTAACTATGACCAACTGGTTCTTGCAGGCACTATCAGTGATACCTAGGGGATCAGGGGGCGATGTTGCTAGGCGCTTTACCATGATCCGATGGGCAAGTCCGAAATTGTGATTTCGGAGCCGCAATGGTTGTGGGCCCACGGCTAGCTGTATCCCTGAACCATTGAGGTTCACACAAGTACTGGATTCATGATTCCCACACGGAAACTGAGCTCAATGTGTTGAGCATAGGAGGAGGATTTTAGGGAGTGCGACTTCCTAAAAGTCAACAGGGGTCAAATTACGATTTCCCACTGTTGAGGGACAAAACTGTCATTTTGGACTAGGTATCTGAAAAATTGTTTTTCGCATCATAATATTCAGTTTTGGAAACTGAGTCGATCGGTCTGATCTGATCGCCGATCGGAGTTATGATGAAACCACAGTGAATTAAACGAACCGAATGTTCATATGGACCTGGGTTTGACCCAAGTCCATTGGGCCAGTTCAAGCCCATGAATTACTTATAATTTATGAGTTACTCTAGGGCTAATTACTTGTTGACTCTTTGTATAACGATCTTTATTTATGAAATTCGTATTCTTTTATGGCATTCTTTATCTTCATTATTTTATAATGTTAACAATTGTGTTGGATAAAGACCTAGAATGCACCATGGTGTATGTTAGATGTGATAGTGGATATGATGGCTATCATGGAACACATCTAATAGTCACTGTATATTCTAAACTCGTTCCTAGTCGATTGGGCCGTCAAAATGAGGATAAGGCCGCCCGAGCTTGAGACTAGCATCTGTGATGTGAAGTACCACGTTCCATTGGTAGAGAACATGTGATGTTCTGAGCATGCAGATGGATAGTTACCTGGTGATCTATCGAACTATCCTCGTTCGGACTTTCCAAGTGGTTACCATTTGTCGAGTGGATTAAGTCCGAGGTCTTGGTTGTACAGATTAGACCTTATTACTCGAAACGTCATTGAGACTCTACATGATAGGTGCCTCAGTTTTACCCGTTTACCGACTCAGTTGGGGTCACCAGGTGGCGGGGTTGGGTGAGGTCCCGATGCATGTAGGAGTCGATGCTTCGTTGTCGAGGATTCACCGCTCGCCATTGTGCGTGGATATCCTCTGCTATCTGAGGAGATAATAGTGTGACAAATCTCTGGCCAGAGTACTGGATGTGTTTTAGGTAAATGGGTTTACCTAGTAACACATGAGATGTCACTGTTTGATCTCCATGATGTATGCATGGTTATTGGATCTCTAGCGACTCTCGATTTACCAATGGTCGTTGATCTGATCGGGATATTTGCGTTGAAAGGATTGTACTGTACGCTAACCATGACCGAATGGTTCTTGCAGGAACTATTAGTGATACCTAGGGGATCATGGGGCGATGTTGCTAGACGCTTTACCATGATCCGATGGGTTAGTACGAAAATGTGGTTTCGGAGTCACAAATGTTGTGAGCCCACGGCTAGCTGTATCCCTAATTCATTGAGGGTCACACAAGTACTGGTTTCTCAATTCCCGCATGGAAATTAAGCTCAATTTGTTGAGTATAGGAAAGGATGGAAGTGCGACTTCCTAAAATTAAATAGGGTCAAAATGCAATTTCCCTATACTTGGGCTAGTTTGACTATCCTTGAAGCTTACTGGGGCCAAACTGCTATTTTGGATTAGGCAGTCCGAAAAATTGTTTTCACATCATAATGCTCAGTTTTGTACACTGTATAGATCGGTCCGATCTGATCGTCGATCGGGATTATGATGGATCCACAGTGATGGACATCAAACCAATGTTCACCCTGGGCCTGGGCTCGACCCAAGCCCATTAAGCTGGTTCAAGCCCATGGAAAATATATAAATAGGTGCCTTGGGGTATTAATTTGATTAGTACCAAAATCCCTCAGCTATATTCTCCCTTCCTCTCCTCCCCACGCCGCCGCCGCCGCCGCCGACGCCATCGGACTTGTTCCGACCATTCAGGCGTGGAGATTCCGTCCGTGAAATCTTCGTCGTGTTTTCTAGTGCAGACAGACAAAGGAATTGGGATTCTGGTCGTGGACCGGATTAGGAGGCCGACACAGCCAACCGTTGAAGTTCCGATTTCCTCATGAAATCGGTCGGAGCCAGGCGCCTAGACGCCAACAAGGTACTGATCTAAACATCCTATGTATGGTTATATACTGATTTGCAGGCGTATTGACCGTTCCCGGGCTCCATTTTTTAAATCTTCCGCTGTGCCCCAAGATCGGGATCCGGATCCGCCGCTGCGCCAACAAAAACATAGCGCTATCCTTGGGAACTAACTCCAACTCAAACTTCTCAATCTCATAAGCCAATGGTCTCTGGATAGATAGCTGGGCTAATCCAACAGATTTTCTACTTAAGGCATCAGCTACTACGTTGGCCTTTCCTGGGTGATAGCTGATGGTGCAATCATAATGCTTTACTAATTCTAGCCATCTCCTCTACCTCATATTTAGTTCTTTTTGGGTGAAAAAGTATTTGAGGCTCTTATGATCCGTGAATATCTCACACTTTTCCCCGTAAAGGTAATGTCTCCAGATCTTCAAGGCAAACACTACTGCTACCAGTTCTAAATCATGGGTGGGATAATTCTTCTCGTGGTTCTTCAAATGTCTGGAGGCATAGGAAATCACTCTACGGTCCTGCATCAGTACATCACCTAAACCCAAATTGGACGCATCTGTGTAGATAACAAACTTTCCTTGATCAGATGGCATGTTTAGCACAGGGGCTTCAATCAGCGCTTGCTTCAACTTCTCAAAGCTGAGTTGACATTCCGAAGTCCATTCAAACTTAATCTGCTTCCTAGTCAGCTTGGTCAAATGAACAACTATCTTCGAAAACCCTTTAATAAAACGCCTATAGTATCCTGCTAAACCCAGAAAGCTCCTAACTTCTGAAACCGGTTTGGGAACTGGCCATTCTCGCACAGCCTCAACCTTTGCTGGGTCTACCTCCAATCCATCCTTAGATATGATATGCCCTAGTAAAGCCACTTTCTCCAACCAAAAATCACATTTACTGAACTTGGAAAACAACCGCTTATCCTTCAAAATCTGAAGCACCGTCCTCAAATGGTTTGCATGCTCGAATCTGGTATTGGAAGACACTAAGATATCATCGATGAACACGACTACAAACTGGTCCAAATAAGGTTGGAAAACTCTATTCTTCAAATTCATAAAAGCTGAGGGGGAATTTGTGAGACCTGGAAAGTTGATTAAGATTAATTTGTTGGAATTAATCAGATTTTTGAGATTTCTGGTGGTTCAGATCTCTGTTTGGAAGTTTGGTTAGTATTTTCGGGTCATATTTCTCATTTTAAGCAATTCTAGAAGTTTTCGTATTTTTGAGATTTTGGGTGAAAGCTGGTTTCGTGGTGAGAGCTGGTCGATTTGGTGAAATCCAGTCGTAGCGTATTTTGGTAGCGCGAGGTTCCTAAACGCCATCGTTTTTGTGAAATCTGGATGCGTTGTGTTAAGTGAAAGCTGGTAGAATGTTTGTATCCAGCTGCTGCTCTATCTCGTTTGTTGAGGGCAAAACGGTAGCGTTTTGATTAGTTGGTGCGACGCCGTTTTGAGTGTTGCGTATGGTACCAGCTGGTGGTATTTGTTCGCGTGTGTGTCGACTGGTTGTCCAGCTGAGAGCAGATTTCAACGATGGTCAACTTTGCTGTAGCTTGCGTCTGGTTTCCTTTAGCTTACGGCTGGTATTGCGCGAGGGTTATCGACCGGATTTGATGACGTCAGAATGCGACACCGTTTTATTAAGTTGGAACGCAGCGTTTTGATGCAACGTCTGGTATCATCTTTTGAGTGTTATACAATCCAGCTTTTGGATTTGAGAACCAGCCGATGGTTTTAGGCGACCAGCTGGTGGCATATTTGATGACGTAAGCGGTGCGAAGACGTTTTGTTAAGTCGCTGCGACACCGTTTTGATTAGCGTTGTTTGAGTTTCAGCAGTTGGTTTCTTTGCATCTGCTGGTTGTATTTTTAGCGTGCGTCGACTGGTTTTGTCGGTGGATGATTTTAACCAGCTTTTACGCGTGTATTTAAGGAGGACTTGGTCTTCGATTTTAAGCACCAGATCTCATACTTAGCGAAATATTATCTTGGTTGTCGACCTCTGTTCTTCGAACCCTAGTACTGTTCACCGTGAGCTTTTCCGGTGAATTCTCGTCGTTTCCGACAGTTGTTTGGTACGTGCGAGGTAGTGTTGGACTCTTCTCGAGAAGCTCTTCCTTTCTATACCATTCTTGGAGGCCGTTGTTGGTTAGAGCGAGATCGCGAAGTTGATGTCTTCGGCCGTGTGTTGTGTCGTTGAGGTAGAACTTTGAATTGTTGTTGAGATCTTAGTATTAGCCTTTGTTTAAGCTTCCTGTTTAGTTGTATGGGTGAATTGTTGCTGGTTGAGCGTGGCTCCCAGCCGTGAGCTTCTGATAGCATCCCTGAGATTATGCTTCGTGTTTAGCAGGTTTTACGAAAATTTCTCGGGATTCCGTTTCTGGAGTTTTTTGAGCAGAATTGAGGTACGGATCTTGAGCTTGTAATTCATCGTGGAACCTGGCTTGGATAAATTGCGAGATGGCTGTGTGATGTTGTTGCTCTGTGTGAGAGCTGTGTATGCTTACCATGTCTAATTGTTGTGTTGCATATGGTTATATGTTTGTTGTTCCAGCATGTTGCATACACGCATTCCATTCAGCTATTGCAGCCTTTGTTCGTTGTTGTCTCTCTATTTTCTTACCAGGATGCGAGGGCGAGCGGTGATTCCGCACTCTCATTTCCCCTATGCGCCGAGTGGCTAGCTACCACAGTTCATAGGTTGGGTTGTTGATGCATCTGGTAAGGGTGGGCGAGTAGGGGTGAGTGGGTAGCACCCACATGTCCTACACTCAACGTGGCCACATATTTCTGTTGCATATTCCGTTGAGCTGTTGTCTCCTTTCTCATGCATAGCATATGAATTTTATTCTTGGAGTTTACTGTTGTTTTATAGTTGATCTCCGTACTGAGGTTTGACCCCATGTCCCTGTAGGGCTTGGTTGTTTTCCTTGTTTGTGTTGTTTTCAGGGAACCCAGGTTTTACAACTGTTCGTGGTTTTAACCCAGCTGGTGGTGCCCCAAGAGGTGGTTGAGTATCCCAGTTGCGTATAGCATATTAATATTTATCTGTTGAGTTAGCCAGGGGATGCCCTGTGCTTCGTTTGTTAGAGAAGATGCCCAACTAGCCAACTTGTGGCGTGTGGGTTTATAGACTCTTGTATATGACAATCTTTATATATGATATTCGCATTTATTTATATGGCATTCTTTACTTTCATTGTGTTGTATGATGATTAACAATTGCGTTGAGTAAAGACCTATAATGCACTAAAGTGTATGTTAGATGTGATAGTAGGTATGACGGCTATCATGAAACACATCTAATAGTCACTGTGTATTTATAAGGATGAAGTACCATGTTTCATTGGTAGGGAACATTGTGATGTTCTGATCATGCAGATGGATAGTGACCTGGTGATCTATCGAACTACCCTCGTTCGGACTTTCCAAGTGGTTACCATTTGTCGAGTGGATAAGTCCGAGGTCTTGGTTGTACTGATTAGTCCTCACGACTCGAAACGTCATTGAGACTCTACATGATAGGCATCTCACTTTGACTCGTTTGCCGACTCACTTGGGGTCATTAGACGGCGGGATTGGGTGAGACCCCGATGCATGTAGGAGTCGATGCATCGTTGTCGAGGATTCACCGCTCGCAGACATGCGTGGATATCTTATGCTATCTGAGGGGATAATAGTGTATAAATCTCTGGCCAGAGTACTAGAAGTGTTTTAGGTAAATGGGTTTACCTAGTTACACTCGCGATGTCACTATTCGATCTCCAAGATGTATGCATAGCTATCGGATCTATAGCGACTCTCGATTTACCAATGGTCGTTGATCTGATCGGGATATATGGATTAAAAGGACCGTACTGTACGCTAACCACGACAAACTGGTTCTTGCAGGAACTATCAGTGATACCTAGGGGATCATGGGGCAATGTTGCTAGACGCTCTTATCATGATCCGTTGGGCAAGTCCGGAATTGTGATTACGGAGCCGCAATGGTTGTGGGCCCACGGCTAGCTGTATCCCTGAACCATTGAGGGTCACACAAGTACTGGATTCGATATTCCCGCACGGATACTCAGTTTAATGTGTTGATCATGAGAAGAGGATTTTGGGGAGTGCGACTTCCTAAAAGTCATTAGGGGTCAAATCGTGATTTCCCGTTGTTGAGGAGCAAAACGGTCATTTTGCACTGGGGTTCTGAAAAATGGTTTTTCAGATCATAGTATTCAGTTTTGGAAACTGAGTCAATCGGTCCGATCTGATCGGCGATCGGAGTTACGATGAAGTCACGGTGATGGGGATGAACTGAATGTTCATTCGTTGGACCCGGGCCCGTTGGGCCGGTCCAAGTCCATCACTAAGTCTGTTTAATATAGACTTAGGCTTCATAACAACACACTTAACTCATTACACAATTAAACCCTAACCCTAAAGCAAAAGGCGCCGCCTCCCTTCCTCTCCTCACGCCGCCGCCGCCGCCGCTAGTCGCCGCCGCCGCCGCCGCTAGTCGCCGCCGCCGCCGCCGTTCGCCGGAAATTGTTCCGGCCAATCTTTCGAGGAGAATCCGTCCGCGCCGATCTCGTCAGGCCTTCTAGTGCAGGCTGACGAAGGAGTCTCGAATCCGGTCGTGGACCTGATTGATGTTATCTACCGCCGCCTACCGTGAAGTGCCGGTTTCCTTGTGATACTGGTCGGAGCCAGGCACGAGTTGCCAGAAAGGTAACCCTGAGAAACACCCTATGAATGTCATAGATTGATTTTTTTATTGAATTGTATTGATCGTCTCCCGGCCCAATTTTTGTTCCTCCGCTGCCTCACCGGGAGGCGTGATCCGGATCCGCCGTGGTTGCCCAACATCGTTGTTGTATCCAGTGATTGGAGTCTGATACTTGTTTTCGTATGCTTTATTGATTGTGTTTTTTAGCGGTTTTTATAAACTGGGATCTATTTTATGTATCGCACTATTTTAAATTATATTGTTTTAAACCGTCTTGCCAAAAGCGAAAATTTTACCCGCTTTTTAGTAGATTCCACATGATCGTCTCCCGGCCCAATTTTTGTTCCTCCGCTGCCTCACCGGGAGGCGTGATCCGGATCCGCCGTGGTTGCCCAACATCGTTGTTGTATCCAGTGATTGGAGTCTGATACTTGTTTTCGTATGCTTTATTGATTGTGTTTTTTAGCGGTTTTTATAAACTGGGATCTATTTTATGTATCGCACTATTTTAAATTATATTGTTTTAAACCGTCTTGCCAAAAGCGAAAATTTTACCCGCTTTTTAGTAGATTCCACATGTGTTTGTCTGTTTTATCTCTGATTTGAGCACGAGGCCTGACATTTTGGTATCAGAGCTTAAGCTGGGATAAGCTCGATTTATTTGATCACACTTGAGTTTAGGCACAGTGTTGTGTGTTGCATGTGCTTCACTTATGTGATTGTGTGCTGCATATTTCTGTGTTATATGCTGTATCTGTTCTGTTTTTCTTGATCCTATTGAGTGTTTTCATAGATTCCGCCTAGACGTCGTGGTAGAGGTATGGGGCAGTTTGAGGAATCAGCAGGACAGAATGAGGATCGGCGCAGCGCTCCTAGTCGTTCTCATAGTAGGCATGATGAGGAGGAGGAAGTTGGTGACTTGCCTCCCCCGGTGGAGCGGATGGATGTTGTTATAGCACGATTTCAGCGGATGAACCCTCCAGTCTTTAATGGTGACGATTCCAGTGAGGATTCGGACTCGTGGCTCCGTAACATTATTGGTATTTTCGATCGGGTGCAGTATGATGATGATCTTTGGCTGAGTTTAGCGACCCTATTGCTTAGGAAGGCTGCAGAGCACTGGTGGTGGGGCGCTTCGAGTACCTTGTTAGAGACCGGTGTTGGGATCTATTGGGACAGTTTCTGCGAGACCTTCCGACAGAAGTATGTACCCGAGCCTTATGTGAACGCTCGAGAGCGGGAGTTCGACCATCTGGAGCAGGGTTCCATGACTATTCGGGAGTATGCTAGGAAGTTTTCTTCTCTGTTGGCGTACGTTCCCCATGTTTCTGGCCGGGAGAGGGCCAAGCGGACTAGATTTCATGAGGGCTTGAACGAAGAGTTGTATCAGATGGTGTTGACCCGCAAACCCAAGAGCTATGCTGAAGCAGTTGACATTGCTATTGATATCGAGGAGGGTTTGCAGAGTCGTCGTGCTCGCACACAGCAGGTAGCGCAAGTTAGTCGTCCTTCTATTCAAGGGGACACAGTCTTCACAGTACTCCAAGTCAGCCCATCTGCCCCAGCAGCAGCAGCAGCATCAGCAGTTGGTGGCTAAGCAGTCCGGCCATCAGAGGTTCCGACCCCGCGGTCAGCAGTTCAAGAAGAATTCGGGTTCTGGCTCTTCTGGTTCAGGCAGCTCGAGTAGCAGCGGTTCTTGGGCTGAGTTTTGTGGTTTTTGCGGTTGAAAGCATTATTCCACGCAGTGTGTTGGTGTGCAAGGCTTCTGCAACCTTTGTGGTCAGTACGGGCATTTTGCTAGAGTGTGTCCGTCAGCTGGATCACAGCCGACCGAGGCCCAGCCTCAGGGTCGAGGAGGTCAGTCTAGGGGTCGTTCCCCTCAGTTCCAGCAACCTCGATTGGGTGAGACTCAGTTTAGGC
>KV014905.1:41715-54162 GCA_001598015.1 Dorcoceras hygrometricum | reverse complement strand
GCCTGTTCTCCCAGGAGGTTTTGTTGGATGGTGTGTTGCGGTTTGGTGAGCATGCCTTGTTAGCGAACTTGATCCGATTGATGCTGTGGGATTTCTATTGCATAGTTGGGATGGATGTGCTGTCCAACTATAGGGCCTCTGTGGATTGTTTTCATGGAATTGTTCGTTTTAGGCCTTTGTCTGGTGAGAAGTGGGACTTCTATGGCCAGGATTCTAGATCGAAGATTCCCTTAGTCTCAGCGATGGAGATGTTCAGCTTGTTGTCTTTGGGGAATGCTGGCTTTATGATCTACGCTTTGGATGCGTCTTCTTCTTCCCGCGTTCAGCTAAGTGATGTTCCCGTGGTGCGACATTTCCTGGATGTGTTCCTGGAGGAGATTCTTGGTTTTCCTCCGAGGCAGGAGATTGACTTCAGCATAGAGCTGGTGCCTGGCACAGCTTCGATTTCACGTGCCCCGTATCGTCTAGCGCCTGTGGAGTTGAGAGAACTCAAGGTGCAGTTAGATGATTTGCTGGAGAAAGGTTTTATTCATCCTAGTATGTCACCGTGGGTAGTGCCCATCTTATTTGTGAAGTAGAAGGATGGCTCAATGCGGATGTGCATTGATTTTCACCATCTAAACAAAGCCACTGTCAAGAACAAGTACCCGTTGCCGAGAATTGATGATCTATTCGATCAGTTGCAAGGTTCTGTGGTGTATTCAAAGATTGACTTGCGTTCAGGGTACCATCAGCTGAGAGTGAGAGAACAAGATGTCGCGAAGACTGCTTTTCGTACGAGGTACGGGCATTATGAGTTTTTGGTTATGCCGTTTGGATAGACTAATGCCCCTGCAGTCTTTATGGATTTGATGAACCGAGTTTTCCGTGAGTTTATCGATCAGTTTGTGATCGTGTTCATCGACAACATCTTAGTCTATTCGAAGACTCCTTTGGAGAACAAGGAGCATTTGCGTATTGTCCTTCAGACGCTGAGAGACCAGCAGTTGTATGCAAAGTTTTCCAAGTCTGAGTTTTGGTTGGATCGCGTCGTATTCTTGGGACATGTGATTTCAGCCGAGGGGATTTCGGTGGATCCCAGTAAGGTTGACGCTGTTCTGAACATGGAGAGTCCCAGGAATGTTTCCGAGATTCGTAGTTTCTTTGGTCTGGCTGGCTATTATCGTCGCTTCATTGAGGGATTCTCAAGTATAGCAAATCCGATGACTCAATTGACTCAGAAGGACAAGCGTTTTGTTTGGACTAAGCAGTGTGAGAATGCTTTTCAACTGCTTAAAGAGAAACTGACTACTGCGCATGTGTTGGCTCTGCCGTCCGGAACAGGTGGATTTGTTGTTTGCTCGGACGCTTCGTTAAATGGATTGGGTTGTGTTTTTATGCAGAATGGTCGAGTCATTGCGTATGCCATGTGGCAGTTGAAACCGCACGAGACTCGTTATCAGGTCCATGATTTGGAGTTAGCAGCGGTGGTCTTTGCGTTGAAGATCTGGCGTCACTACCTGTATGGCGAGCAGTTTGTCGTGTACTCGGACCACAAGAGTTTGTAGTATCTGTTTTCGCAGCCTGACTTAAATATGAGACAACATCGTTGGATGGAGCTGCTGAAGGACTTTGATTGTGAGATCAAGTACCAGCCTGGGAAGTCGAACGTAGTGGCCGATGCTTTGAGCAGGAAGGCTAGTGAGATGCTTGCGTCGTTGTACATCTCTAAGGATCAGGAGCATCTTAACACTACGGGTTGGAGATTTCACCCGGCTGAGGATTGCGTTGTGGTTTCATCGTTCCAAGTGGAGCCACAGGTTGTTTCAAGTATTCGAGCAGCTCAGAGGACTGATCCGTCTATCCACGAGTTGAAGTTAAAGGTCAGGGCTGGAGAACTTGAGGACTATTACGTCTCTTCCGATGGTTGTTTGCGTTTCTGGGGCAGGTTGGTTGTGCCCAATTTGATTGATTTGAAGGAGGATATCCTTCGGGAAGCGCACTGCAGCAGACATAGTGTTCATCCTGGTGCACGGAAGATGTTTCATGCGTTGAAGACGCACTTCTGGTGGGCTGGCCTGAAGAGTGACGTTGCTGGTTTTGTCGCTCGTTGTTTGAATTTCCAGATGGTTAAGGCCAAAAGGATGAGACCTGGTGGTTTGTTGCAGAGTTTGGAAGTGCCCCAATGGAATTGGTAGCACATAGATATGGATTTTGTGACGCATCTGCCTCGTTCCAGCCGAGGATGCGATGCTATTTGGGTGGTTATAGACCGACTGTCGAAGTCTGCACATTTTATTCCCTATGGGATGACTTTATCGTTGAATAAGATGGCGAAGCTGTACGTTGATTTTGTTGTTAGACTGCACGGTGTGACTGTTTCGATCGTTTCTGACCGAGATCCGAGGTTTACTTCCAGGTTTTGGAAGAGTTTGCAAACAGCTTTGGGTACCAGATTGGCTATGAGCACCGCGTATCACCCCCAGACAGATGGCCAATCGGAGCGCACTATCCAGACGTTGGAGGATATGTTGCGAGCTGTTGTGTTGGATTTCGGAGGTAGCTGGCAAGACGCGTTGTCTTTTGTTGAGTTTTCATATAATAACAGCTATCAGGTGACGATTGGCATGGCGCCGTTTGAGGCTTTGTATGGCAGAAAGTGCATATCGCTAGTATGTTGGGAAGAAGTGGGGGAGAAGCAGCTATCTGCCCCTGACTTTGTGCAGCAAATGAAAGATCATGTGGATCTTATTATACAGCGGATGAAAGCTGCCCAGGATCGCCAAGCCAGTTATGCGAATAAGAGGCGTCGACCTCTAGAGTTTCAGGTTGGTGATCATGTTTTTCTCAAAGTTTCTCCGTTTCGCAGTCTCATGCGCTTTGGACACAAGGGAAAGTTAGCCCCTCGTTACGTCTGACCGTATGAGATTGTTGAGAGGATTGACCCTTTAGCGTATCGGCTGTTGTTACCGTCAAAGTTGTCTTCTCTTCATGACGTCTTTCATGTTTCCATGTTGAGGAAGTATGAGCCAGATCCGTCTCATGTGCTTAGAATTGACGAGGTGGAGCTAGATCAGTCGTTGAGCTATCAGGAATATCCTTTGCAGATCCTTGGCAAAAAAGAGAAACAGTTGAGGAATAAGATCATTCCGTTGGTAATGGTGCAGTGTAGCAAACATGGAAGGGAAGAAGCTACTTGGGCGCTGGAAGAAAAGATGCAGCGCGAGTGGCCGCATCTGTTTGAGTAGCTGTTGAGCTAAATTTCCAGTAGTTTGTAGCTTTTGGTTGTATTTCTTCCCTAGTTGTTGTTAATTGTTTGCTCAGTTATCTTGAACTCTTGGCGTGTGTTAGGCAGAGTTCTGTTGTGTATCTTGTTGTTTAGTTGTATTTCCATATTGCTGTTTGATTTCGGGGACGAAATCCTTTTTAGTGGGGGAGAAATGTGAGACCTGGAAAGTTGATTAAGATTAATTTGTTGGAATTAATCGGATTTTAGAGATTTATGGGGGTTCATCTCTGTTTGGAAGTTTGGTTAGTATTTTTGGGTCAGATTTCTCATTTTATGAAATTCTGGAAGTTTTCGTATTTTTTAGATTTTTGGGTGAAAGCTGGTTTCGTGGTGAGAGCTGGTCGATTTGGTGAAATCCAGTCGTAGCGTATTTTGGTAGCGCGAGGTTCCTAAACGCCATCGTTTTAGTGAAATCTGGATGCGTTGTGTTAAGTGAAAGCTGGTAGCATGTTTGTATCCAGCTGCTGCTCTATCTCTTTTTTTAGGGCAAAACGGTAGCGTTTTGATTAGTTGGTGCGACGCCGTTTTGAGTGTTGCGTCTGGTACCAGCTGGTGGGATTTGTTCGCGTGTGTGTCGACTGGTTGTCCAGCAGAGAGCAGATGTCAACGATGGTCAACTTTCCTGTAGCTTGCGTCTGGTTTCCTGTAGCTTGCGGCTGGTATTGCGCAAGGGTTATCGATGGGATTTGATGACGTCAGCTATGCGACACCGTTTCATTAAGTTGGAACGCAGCATTTTGATGCAACGTCTGGTATCAGCTTTTGAGTGTTATACAATCCAGCTTTTGGATTTGAGAACCAGCCGATGGTTTTAGGCGACCATCTGGTGGCAGATTTGATGACGTAAGCGGTGCGACGTCGTTTTGTTAAGTCGCTGCGACACCGTTTTGGTTAGCGTTGTTTGAGTTTCAGCAGTTGGTTTCTTTGCATCAGCTGGTTGTATTTTTAGCGTGCGTCGACTGTTTTGTCGGTGGATGATTTTAACCAGCTTTTACGCGTGTATTTAAGGAAGACCTGGTCTTCGATTTTAAGCACCAGATCTCATACTTAGCGAAATATTATCTTGGTTGTCGACCTCTGTTCTTCGAACCCTAGTACTGTTCACCATGAGCTGTCGTTGAGGTAGAACTTCGAATGTTGTTGAGATCTTAGTATTAGCCTTTGTTTAAGCTTCCTGTTTAGTTGTATGGGTGAATTGTTGCTGGTTGAGCGTGGCTCCCAGCCGTGAGCTTCTGATAGCATCCCTGAGAATTATGCTACGTTGTTTAGCAGGTTTTAACAAAATTTCTCGGGATTCCTTTGTGGTAATTGTTGAGCAGAATTGAGGTACGGATCTTGATCTTGTAATTCAACGTGGAACCTGGCTTGGATAAATTGCGAGATGGCTGTGTGATGTTGTTGCTCTATGTGAGAGCTGTATATGCTTACCATGTGTCATTGTTGTGTTGCATATGGTTATATGTTTGTTGTTCCAGCATGTTGCATACACGCATTCCATTAAGCTATTGCAGCCTTTGTTCGTTTTTGTCTCTCTGTTTTCTTACCAGGATGCGAGGGCGAGCGGTGATTCCGCACTCTCATTTCACCTATGCTCCGAGTGGCTAGCTACCACAGTTCATAGGTTGGGTTGTTGATGCATCTGGTAAGGGTGGGCCAGTAGGGGTGAGTGGGTAGCACCCACATGTCCTACACTCACCGTTGCCACATATTTCTGTTGCAGATTCCGTTGAGCTGTTTTCTCCTTTCTCATGCATAGC
Source organism: Dorcoceras hygrometricum (assembly GCA_001598015.1). NCBI lineage: Eukaryota > Viridiplantae > Streptophyta > Magnoliopsida > Lamiales > Gesneriaceae > Dorcoceras > Dorcoceras hygrometricum. Next base: position 49,137 of record KV014905.1, on the reverse strand, counting down.
ATCTGCATTTTATTCTTGCGGTTTACTGCTTTTTTATAGTTGCTCTCCGTACTGGGCTTTGACCCCATGTCCCTCTGGGGCTTGGTTGTTTTCCTTGTTTGTGTTGTTTTCAGGGAACCCAGGTTTTACAGCTGGTCGTGGTTTTAACCCAGCTGGTGGTGCCCCAGGAGGTGGTTGAGTATCCCAGTTGTGTATAGCATATTAATATGTATCAATTGAGTTAGCCAGGGGATGCTGTGAGACCTGGATTTGTTAATTGAGAATAATCGTTGGAATTAATCGGTTTATAGAGATTTTTTTGGTTTAAAATCTCAGTTTCGAGGGTTGAGTTGCATTTTTAGGTCGAGAACCATACTTAGAACGATTCTGGAAGTTTTCATGATTTTGGTATTTTTGGGTAAAAGCTGGTTCTTGAGCTAGCAGCTGGTCGGTGGTGAAACCAGTCGAAGCGTGTTTTGGTGGTGCAGGGTATGAAACACCGTCGTTTGCGTGAAGTCTGGTTGCGCGTATTGAAATCAGCTGATGCATTAGCGTATTTGCGTTGAGGGCTAAAACGATTGCGTTTAGATTAGTTGACGCAACGTCGTTTCGATGTTGCGTCTGGTACCAGCTGGTGTAATTGTGTGTGTGTATCTGCTGGTTGTCCAGCAGAAGCAGATGTCAACACGGGTCAACTTTCCTGTAGCACGAAGAGGAAACGTCGTCGTTTTGTTGTTGCGACTGGATGTCCAGCTGCGAGAGATTTTCACTACTGTAGCTTGCGACTGGTACCAGCAGAGAGAAGTGTTATGCGTTATTGTGTTCTTGCGACTGGATACCCAGCTGCTGGTAGTGAGGATTGCGTATCCTATGCGACGTTGTTTTAGTAAGTTGGCGCGACGCCGTTTTGAGAACCAGCCGTTGGTTTGTTTTGCGATTGTTGTAGCGTTATTTGAGAAACCAGCAGTTGGTTCTTGCGTCTGAGAGTTGTACTATACCTGCTGATTTGGGAGATCGATGGTGTCGACTGGTTTTGTCGGTGGACAATTATTGTTTGAGTTTCAGTCGTTGCTAGTTCTATTTATAGGAAGATTTGGCCTTCGATTTTAGTCACCAGTTCCCATACATAGAATATTTTCCAGCCTTTCGTTCTATGTTTCTTCGAACCCTAGAGCACTGTTCAGCCGTGAGCTTTTCCGGCGGATTCCCGTCGTTTCCGGTGGTTGTTTTGCTCGTGCGAGATAGCTTTGGACTCCTGTCGAGAAGCCTTATCGATTCCTACCATTCTTGGGGACTGTGGTTAGCTAGAGCAAGGTCGCGAAGTTACTGTCTTGGCCGTGCGTTCGCTGTGAGCAGGTAGCTTCGAATTGTTGTAAGATCTTGGCTTTAGTGTATTGTTTTAAGCTTTCGATTGTGTAGTATTGACGGGTTTGAGTGCTGGTTGAGAGTGTCTCCCGGTCGTGAGTTCTTTGCTGGTATCCAGTAAGATTTTTGTTGTGTATGCTGTTGTTTAACAGGATTTTACCTGAGTCTTTGGGATTTATTTCAGTGTTGGCTGTAGTTCAGAGGTATTTTATTTAAGGTACGGATCTGAGCTTGATGTAGCTGGGAATTGGCGTGAGATTGAATGCTAGATGGCTGTGGTGTATTGAGGTGGATGTTGCTGTGTGCATACGTGATTTCTATTGATTGTTTAGCTGCCCTGTTATGCATACACGCATTTCCTCAGATTGCATTCATATTGTTATTACATCCATTGTTCGTATCTTGTATTGCTGTTGTTGATTCTTACCAGAATGCAAGGGCGAGCGGCGATACCGCACTCTCATCTCCCTGCTGGGATCTTTAGCCACCATGAGCCGAGTGGTTAACACAGTTCTTGGGCGAGGCAACAGCAGGTTGAATTGTTTGATGCATCTGGTATTTGGGTGTAGTGTCATGACGAGTGGCTCATTACCACACTGTGAACACACCCCGTGGCCACTTTTCATTGTTGATGGTTCTTGGAGCTATGTTTGAGTTCCTTAGCTCCCTTGAGGGTCGAGCTTTTCGTTGTTATCCGGTGTCTCATACATAGCATCTGCATTTTTATCTTATGCTTTTCCTTAGCTGCTATATTTGCTCTCCATACTGGGGTTTGACCCCATGTCCCTCTGGGGCTTGGCTTGTTTCCTTGTTTGTGTTGTTTTCAGGAAACCCAGGTTTTACAGCTGGTCGTGGCTTTAACCCAGCTGGTGGTGCCCCAGGAGGTGGCTAGTGTGTCCCAGTTGCATATAGCATACTTATATAAATGTATCAGTCAGCCAGGAGGATGCCCTGCGCTTCGTCTTTGTACCCGTAGGGGAGTCTGATACATGTTTTGGTTGTTGTATGTTACATTGTGGTTGTTGGATTTTAAATCTGGGATCTATTTTGAATATCGTTCTATTTTAATTATATGTTTTAAACCGTCGGGCCTAAACGCAAAAATTTTACCCACTTTTTGATAAGCTTCCGCATGCGTTTGGGTTTTTACTCTGTTTAGAGCACGAGACCTGACAGATGCCCTGTGCTTCGTTGTTGTATCCAGTGATTGGAGTCTGATACTTGTTTTCGTATGCTTTATTGATTGTGTTGTTTAGCGGTTTTTATAAACTGGGATCTATTTTATGTATCGCACTATTTTAAATTATATTGTTTTAAACCGTTAGGCCAAAAGCGAAAATTTTACCCGCTTTTTAGTAGCTTCTGCATGTGTTTGTATGTTTTATCTCTGATTTGAGCATGAGGCCTGACAGCATTAGTAACTCCAAAGGGCATTACTGAAAACTCATAGTGGCCATAGCGTGTTCTAAAGGCCGTCTTATAGACATAATCTTCAATTGGTGATAACTAGACCTCAAATCGATCATAGAAAATACTATTGATCTCTTCAACTGGTCAAACAGATCCTCAATCCTAGGAAGGGGATATTTATTCTTAATAGTCAGCTTATTCATCTCTCTATAATCTATACACAACCTCAAACTCCCATCTTTCCTCTTAACGAACAAAATAGGGGCTCCCCATGACGATGTACTTGGTCGAATGAAGCCCTTATCCAGAAGATCTTGAATCTGCTCTTTTAACTCCTTCATTTCTGATGGAGCTAGATGATAAGGTGGTCAGGAAACTGGTGCTGCTCCGGGTACTAAATATATTGCAAATTCCACCTCTCTGTCTGGTGGCATTCCATGTATATCCTTTGGAAATAACTCGGGAAATTCGTTTACTACCTCCATCTGAAGTTGGGTCTTACTACTCGATGATAAAGTCGACGGGCTTGCCAAATATTGTAACGCCCCAAAATCCATAGGATCACATATATGCATCTTATTTATTTCAAGGGTCAAAATGACAAATTTAAATGTTAGCATAAGCTGTTTTTATTCATTTCAGAATGAGATACAACACAGCAAGTTCCAGCGGATGTCACTCCAAACGCAATGCACGAGCAGATTTTAAAAACTTGTTTAAATGATTTTATAGAGGACAAAATGATTTCTTTTAAAAAGGGTTTGGTAGATTTGCAATTAAAACATTGAGGGAGGAATTTTACTAAAATTTCATAACTTAGGTAAGGTATGTCATGCTTGATTACTACACCTCCTTTGCCACTAATCCCTCCCATATAAATACTTGTTTTCGAAGGAAAAGATTCATTTCATTTACAGGAAGCAAACTCTTTTGTGTTCTCTGAAATATTTCCAAAGAAACTCATCGTGATTGCTAACGAGGAACTCTGCAGGAACCTACTGCCGTTGCAAAGCTTGAGTTTTAAAGGCAAGTAAAAGCTGATCCTTTGCAACACCATTTGAAGCATATATTGATTTTCTCATTTTATGGATCTGCTTGCTTGTATGTTAAAGTATGTTTAAGTTCATGTTCAAAGTAGATTTACGTATGTTTAAGAAATAAAGATTGGGTTCAAAAAGTTATGTTTTCTGCTTCCAAGTTTTCCAGTATGTTTTAAGAAAAGATGTTTAAATATACTGAGGAGTTCGGGTTTGAGTCAAGTTTGTTCATGAATGTTCTTCTTTCTGGTGAATGGTAACATCTGAATTTTACTCTATGTAATCAGAGATGCTAGTTGAATCAGAAAATAAGTCTGGTTTGATAGGCAGAACTGGTATCGTAGATGTTGTTCATGATGTTGCAGCACCAAGTTCTTATTCAGATTTTGGTTCCTATGGGATACATCTGTTTCTTTTTCCTAAGTACTGTTTCTGCGTTGACAGCTGAGTTGACCAACGACATCTGTTGCAAGATTAGCAATGTATTTTCCTAGTCAGACTTCTGTTTCACGCTAACGATACAGTTTCTTCGTCACATCTGTTCGACGTTAGTTTATACTGTTTCGAGAGTATGATCTGTTTCCACAGTTGAAATCTGTTTTGTTTTCCAGTACAGTTTCTTTTAGAGAAAGCTGTTTCTATTTCAGCGATTACTTTCCAGTAGTCAAATCTGATACTCAGTAAGTTTTAAAATGGGAAGCAAAGTTTTAAAAGAAGCGAACCCAGTAAGATTTCAAAAGCTGATTTCAAAGATGATTTCGAAAGAAAGGAGTTTAAAGGAACGAAAGTTTATTTTAAAGATTTATAGCATAGATAACAGACGGTCATAAGGGAGGGTGAGTGCCTGGCTGAAGAACCAGTGTGCCCCTTCAAATAGAAAGGATCATGATTACGGATTGATGGATCTGTATACCCCTTCATATTGAGCTATATGCTAAGAACTGATGTCAGTAGTCATTTGATCAAGTGCACATTGGACCTAAGGAGAGCTTCTGTGATGCCCGAACCCACGGGGTAACGAAATTGGGATAAATAAAAATTTTCGAATAAAAAGAAGGGCTGAACGACAATTTTTTATAAGCTGTATTTCTTATAACTTAATAAGAATAAAACATGAAATCAATCAAAAGCTGACAGACACTTGCTTGCGCACCAACTACTGACAAACATTTTTGCGGAAAACAGATTCTATTATATATATTGCAATTGCGGTGTACAACAGCTGATATTCTATATGAACTACTACTGTTGCAACTGATTTAATACAGTCTTTAAAAAAGATAAAATAACATCAGATTTGACACGGAAAACGCTGGCCATTGACAAACACACACCACCCAGCAGCTAATTCAAGTTTCACCTCCCGTTCGCTCCTCAGCTGTCGAACCTGCACCATTTTAAAATCTAATGGGCCTAGGGGCTCAGCAAGCAAAATCTGAGTGATAATAATTTCATTTAACGCAGTTAGACATCTGAACATACATAACTTGAGTTAAAGGAATCATCAATACATAAACGTTTCATAAACATTTCTTTCTTCCATAAACATAGAAATGGGGATAATAGCCCAGATCTCATCAACATTATTTCTTTTGATTTATGGCTTTGAATCTCTCCTTAGGTCCGTGTTGAACTTTGATCAAAATGGCTTCCGATATCATTTTTATCATATATCTCATATGAATGGGCAGCCGACATCTGGACGACTACTCACCCTTCTCCTTGGTGACCGTCTGTTATCTATGCCATAAACCTTAAAATAACTTTTGTTCCTTTAACATCCTTTCTTTCTTTGAAATCTCTTTAAACATCATCGGGTTCCATCATTTAAAACTCTTGCTTCCCATTTTAAACTTTACGGAGTATCGAATTGTGGCACCCGAACCCAACGGGGCCACGAGAAATGGGGTAAACAAAAATTTTCGAATAAAAGAAGGGTTAAAAGATAATTTGTTATAAGCTGCATTTATTATAACTCAAAGGAATCAAAACACAAGACAAATTCGAAGATCAACAGGTACTCAAGTTCGCGCGCTACTGCTAAAACATTTGCGGAAAACAGATTATTTCATATAACTTTGCAATTGAGGTTTACAACAGCTGATATTCTATGTGTTAGAGTAGATGCCCAACTAGCCAACTTGTGGCGTGTGGGTTTTATAGACTCCTGTACAAACAAACTTTATATATGATATTCGCATTTACTTATATGGCATTCTTTACGTTCATTATGTGTGTAATGATTTACAATTGCATTGAGTAAAGACCTAGAATGCACTAAAGCGTATGTTAGATGTGATAGTGGGTATGACGGCTATCATGAAACACATCTAATAGTCGCTGTGTATTCTGAACATGTTGCTAGTCGATTGGGCCGTCAAAATGAGGATAAGGCCGCCCGAGTTCGATACTAGTATCTGCGATGCGAAGTAACATGTTTCATTGGTAGGGAACATTGTGATGTTCTGAGCATGCAGATAGATAGTGACCTGGTGATCTATCGAACTACCCTCGTTCGGATTTTCCAAGTGGTTACCATTTGTCGAGTGGATAAGTCCGAGGTCTTGGTTGTACTGATTAGTCCTCACGACTCGAAACGTCATTGAGACTCTACATGATAGGCGTTTCACTTTGACCCGTTTGCCGACTCACTTGGGGTCATAAGGCGTCGGGATTGGGTGTCATCCCGATGCATGTAGGAGTCGATGCATCGTTGTCGAGGATTCACCGCTCGCAGACATGCGTGGATATCCTATGCTATCTGAGGGGATAATAGTGTATAAATCTCTGGCCAGAGTACTAGAAGTGTTTTAGGTAAATGTGTTTACCTAGTTACACTCGCGATGTCACTATTCGATCTCCAAGATGTATGCATAGTTATCGGATCTATAGCGACTCTCGATTTACCAATGGTCGTTGATATGATCGGGATATATGGATTGAAAGGACCGTACTGTACGCTAACCACGACCGACTGGTTCTTGCAGGAACTATCAGTGATACCTAGGGGATCATGGGGCGATGTTGCTAGACGCTTTACCATGATCAGTTGGGCAGGTCCGGAATTGTGATCTCGGAGCCACAATGGTTGTGGGCCCACGGCTAGCTGTATCCCTGAACCATTGAGGGTCACACAAGTACTAGATTCGAGATTCCCGCACGGATACTCAGCTCAATGTGTTGAGCACGAGAAGAGGATATCGGGAAGTGCGACTTCCTAAAAGTCAACAGGGGTCAAACCGGGGTTTCCCGCTGTTGAGCGGCAAAACGGTCTTTTTGCACTGGGGTTCTGAAAAATGGTTTTTCATATCATAATATTCAGTTTTGGAAACTGATTCGATCCGTCCGATCTGATCGGCGATCGGAGTTACGGTGAAGTCTCGGTGGTGGAGATGAACTGAATGTTCATCGTTGGGCCCGGGCCCGTTGGGCCGGTCCAAATCCAACACTCAAGCTTATTTAATTAAGCTTAAGCCTAGACTTAATATAACTTGACACAACTCCCAAGAACCCTAACCCTAATCTCTATAGCCGCCCCTCCTCTCTCGAACGCCGCCGCCGCCGCCACTTCGCCGAAAATCGTTCCGGCCTAGTTTTTCGAGGAGAATCCATTCGTGCAGAATTCGTCAGT
>KV014905.1:3695-25180 GCA_001598015.1 Dorcoceras hygrometricum | reverse complement strand
GAAATAAATTCGAATCCTCAGTACATCTACAATTTCATAAACTTTCTGAAAAACATACTGGAAGCATCATAAACATCAAAACATCATTTTCGAACACCCATCTTTCCTTCCTTATCATGTCTAAATCATTTCAAACATGAACTTTAAATGTATCCATAACATACAGGCAAGCGGATCCATTAAAACACAATATATGCTTCAAATGGTGTAGAAAAAGATCAGATTTTACGTGCCTTAATTGAAGCTTTGCAACAACAGCAAATTCCTGCAGAAATCCTCCCTTTGAGCAACGCACGAACTTTTCTGAAATTCCTTTGAAGAACACTTTAAACTTTTCTTTGCAAATGATGAAAATCTTACTTTGAAAGCAGGTTTTTATATGGAAGGGATTAGTGGCATGCTACTTGTGAAATTAAGCATGACACACCTTTGAATTTTAGTAAAAATTCCCCTCATATCAATCTAATTTGTAAAATACCAAACCTTCTTTTAAAGAAATCATTTCACCTCCTTAAAATATCTTTTAATAGATTTAGAACCAGCTCGTGCATCGATACTTGGAGTCACCTGCTGGATTCAGCCACAGCGCAACTTACCTGCTGATATCAACAATTCAGCAGATACATGATATTTAAAATTGCCAAAATGGCCCATATGATTTATGAATTTCATAAATATGGTCCTAGGGATTTTGGGGCGTTACACGAATTCGACTGATGAAACTCATCGCTGAAATGAAACAGTCGCAACTAGAAGAAACTGTAATGGGAAACAAAACAGATCTTCACTGTTCAAGGTTATCGTAAAACAGTTGTAAGGATATCCGCTAACATTGAAACAGATATGTTAAATGAAACGTTGTCGTTAGCGTAAGAAACAGATGTGGCTTGGGATACTGTTTGAATAGTGAACAGCTATAACTATGAAATAGGATTGGTCAACTCAGCTGTCAACGAATTGATTTGGTCCACTCAGACGTCAACACAACTTAAACAAAGGCTTTCAGGTGTTGAAAAAACCAACAGCTGAATACAAACTAAAGCAACAGCTGGTTACGAACAAATGCAACAGTTGGTTACGAACAAATGCAACAGCTGATGAACAAACCAATAGCTGATGAACAATAAAACCAACAGCTGATGAAAGATAAAACCAACAGATGATGAACAATAAAACCAACAGATGATGAACAATAAAACCAACAGCTGATAAACAAATTCAAAGCTGACAACAGCTGAACAGGAACTATATAAAGCTGAAAACAGCTGATGTGAGAAATTCTCGAAACCAAAGGCTGACTTTAAACTTGGTGTTGCAACATCAAAACGACTGCTACGCTATCAGCTGTTATCTATCAAACCAGACTTTATACTGATTCGACTAACAACATCCGATTACATAGCGTCAAATTCCAATGTTACCATTGTTAGAGTAGATGCCCAACTAGCCAACTTGTGGTGTGTGGGTTTTATAGAGTCTTGTATATTACAATCTTTATTTATGAAATACGCACATTGTTAGAGTAGATGCCCAACTAGCCAACTTGTGGTGTGTGGGTTTTATAGAGTCTTGTATATTACAATCTTTATTTATGAAATACGCATTTATTCATGGCATTCTTTATTTTCATTATGTTATATAATGTTAACAATTGTGTTGGATAAAGATCAAGAATGCACCATAGTGTATGTTAGATGTGACAGTGGATATGATGGCTATCATGAAACACATCTAATAGTCACTGTGCATTCTGAATTCGTTCATAGTCGATTGGGCCATCAAAATGAGGATAAGGCAGCTCGAGCTTGAGACTAGCATCTGCGATTGAAAGTGCCATGTTTCATTGGCAGGGAACATTGTGATGTTCTGAGCATGCAGATGGATAGTGACCTGGTGATCTATCGAACGACCCTCGTACGGACTTTCCAAGTGGTTACCATTTGTCGAGTGGATAAGTCCGAGGTCTTGGTTGTGCTGATTAGTCCTCACTACTCGAAACGTCATTGAGACTCTACATGATAGGCGCCTCACTTTGACCCGTTTGCCGACTCACTTGGGGTCATTAGGCGGCAGGATTGGGTGAGGTCCCGATTCATGTAGGAGTCGATGCTTCGTTGTCGAGGATTCACCGCTCGTTTTCATGCGTGGATATCCTATGCTATCTGAGGGGATAATAGTGTATGAATCTCTGGCCAGAGTACTGGATGTGTTTTAGGTAAATGGGTTTGCCTAGTTACACTCGCGATTTCACTATTTGATCTCCAAGATGTATGCATAGTTATCGGATCTCTAGCGACTCTCGATTTACCAATGGTCGTTGATCTGATCGGGATATATGTGTTGAAAGGACCGTACTGTACGCTAACCACGACCAACTGGTTCTTGCAGGCACTATCAGTGATACCTAGGGGATCATGGGGCGATGTTGCTAGGCGCTTTACCATGATCCATTGGGAAAGTCCGAAATTGTGATTTCGGAGCCACAATGGTTGTGGGCCCACGGCTAGCTGTATCCCTGAACCATTGAGGGTCACACAAGTACTGGATTCATGATTTCCGCACGGAAACTGAGCTCAATGTGTTGAGCATAGGAAGAGGATTTTAGGGAGTGCGACTTCCTAAAAGTCAACAGGGGTCAAATTGCGATTTCCCAAAGTAGAAGGGCTAAACTGCTATTTTGGGCTAGATGATCTGGAAAATTGTTTTTCGCATCATAATAATCAGTTTTGGAACGTCAATCGGTCCAATCTGATTTTCGATCGTAATTATAATAAAGCCGTAGTGACAGGATTGAACCGAATGTTCATATGGACCTGGGCCTGACCCAAGTCCATTAGGCCGATTCAAGCCCATCACTTAATTATAACTAGACTTGGTCTAGGGCTTCATGTGACATAACTACACTCTCACAAAACCCTAGCCACCCTCTCTCGGCCGCCCACTCCTCTCCCTCACATCGCCGCCGCCGGCCTCTGCCCTGCGCCGCCCCATGCCGCCGACGTGTGCCGCCACCTACGTGATCGGACTTGTTTCGATCACCTCAACGAGGAGTTTCTGTCCGTGCCAAAATCCGTCAGATCTTCTAGTGCAGATTGACGGAGGAATCTTGATTCCGGTCGTGGACTTGATTAGGAGGATATACCGCCGCCTACAATTCAAGAGCCAGTTTCCCTGTTATTCTGGTTGGAGCCAGGCGCCTAGACGCCAGCAAGGTAACGATTCGATAAACATCTATGTATGATTATTGAATTGTATTGATGTATTGAACGTATCCCGGGGCAAATTTTTAACTTCCGCTGCGCCCTCGGGAAACGGGATTCGGATCCGCCATTGTAGCCAACAGTAGTATCTGAGCTCAAGCTCGGATCCTTCAATACATTTAGTGCCTGAATTGTATCGAATCTCAAATTTTTCAGAACAAAAAAAAATTATTAGGAACCGGCCGCGGAGCCGCCGCGCGTGGCGGCGCCTCCCGAGCGCATTATCGCGTGCTGGCCTCGCGATGGCCAGGTTCAGGTCGCGCGCTGGTCGCGCGATGGCCGCATGCTGGCTGGCCGTGGGCAACGGCCACGCGCAAAGATGTTGCACAACGTCGGGCGCAAATTGGTTGCGCTATGGGCTGCGCAAGTTGCAGCGGCGTGCGGCCATGCGCCGCAATCTAGGTTGGCGGCGGCCGCCGCCGTCCAGCAAACTTCCCCACAGTGTTGCGATGTCTAACTGTCTTCTGGTTTTGTTCGAGCCTGTCCCGGGCAGCCCACAAAGTTTTCGGGCCAATATTCGATATTGGGCCTATTTTGGTTGGACAAAAATTGATTTTGAATTTTTTGAGATTTCTGGCCTAAAATTGTTTTAAGCCCAATTTGATGCAATTAAAAATTACAAAAAATGATTTTGATTATGAAATATGATTTTATAATTAAAATATGATTTTGTTGATTAAAATATGATTTTATCGACAAAATGAGATTTTATTTATAAAATGTGATTTTGTAATTAAAATATGATTTTGTTGGTAAATAATTTGATTATTTATATTTATGCAAATTAAATATTGATTGCATGTTTGGGATGATCGAGAGCCGTGCCCAATGTGTTAGGTGTATGCTATAGGTTTTGCGATTTCGGTTGTAAATATTTTGCTGATATCATTTAAAGTGGGTCTGTTTGTGGCCCGTTCCCACCCCCACAAATTTGTATCCCAATGTGTCATGGCAATTTAAATGTAAATTACTAGATTTAGTGGCAGGACAATTTGAAGACGGTGGACATGACGATCGAAGAAATTGAAGACCGAAGATCTGTAAAACCGGAAGCAATTGTAATAGGATTGCATTACATATTGCATTTCACCTAGGACTGGACCCAGGTCCGTGATTGGCAACCACGGAGCGCATAGCTCCCGCGATCGATCATCCCAAATTTTATTTATATATTCGATAATGTTGAATCCGCATGTTTTAAATTGTTATTTAAAATTGCACGAGACCAAATTTTTCAAAAATAAAATCCCTCGTTTTAAATACGATTTAAAACTGATATCAAGATTAAATGTTTATTCGATAAACTAAGGGAATTTAAATCTGTTTAAATTATCCCTACCTTCCATCAACAATGGGTGTACGCCGATGCTACCCGCATACATGGCCCGGCTCATATTATTGAGAGGGTTATGTATGCCGGAAAGTTGTACACGTCATTGACACTCATTGTGAGTCGGTTGGAACTCCTTTTAACGTTGGGTCATATTATTGGGGACGTTAAGGGGACCGTCCTTCACGACTCGACATTGATGGGTCATCTTGACACGTGATAGTAAACTGGGTCATATTATTGGGCCCTTACTGGACGTGAGGTAAAATACATGGAGGCTGCACCGGTTGTAATTGGGTTCTACCTTTTGGGTGTCTTGGTTGGCTGATATTATTCGGGACCATGATCGCTCGATTGGACTCTGTGTACCCACTAAAGAAACTTGTTATCCCGATTTCATTAGAGGGTGGTGAAATCGTTAAAATAGTGGGAGGGTAATTCATGAAACTAAATGACCTTGTTTTATGTCTTAGCGTTTTTCATATATAGTTAGTAATGCATGTCTGTTTTTCTTTTCAGTATAAACTGCTTTAAAATGTCTTCGATCAAAAACCCACTCACTGCTATACTGGATAGCAACAAGTTTACCGGTCTGAACTACCAAGACTGGCTTCGAAACCTCAACATTGTGTTGGTTTCGGAGAAACTCCTCTATACGATAGAGAAGAGCCCTCCGAAGGAAGCCCCTGCCAATATCAGCCCTGAGGAGCTGACTACGTTTCAGCAATGGTGGGACTACGAGCTTAAGACTCGATGCTATGTGATGGCATCGATGTCCAACTAAATGCAACGACGCTTTGAGAAGACGAAATATGCTGCTGACATACTCTTTCATCTCAAGGAACTGTATGGGGAGAACTCTCGAAATGAGAGGTTCACCGCTGTCAAGGAGATTATGACGAGCCGCATGCGCGATGGGACTTCTGTCCGCGAGCATGGGGTTCGTAGGATTGGGCTCGTTGAAAAGCTGGCGGGCCTTGATATCACACTTCCACACGAGCTGTTTGTGGTTGTGCTTATCCTCTCACTACCCGCTGCATTCGACCCCTTTGTGGTCAACTTCAACATGAACAAGCTGGCAGCCACCCTTGAAGAGGTGGTTAACATACTGGTCGTATTTGAGGGAACCATAAAGAAGGACAAGCCCGTCCTCCTTATGGGCTCTTCTTCCTCTGCGAAGAAGGGGCCAGACGCAAGGGTAAGAAGCGTTCTGTCCCTGAGAAGGAGGAAAAGCCCACTAAGAATCCCAAGGCAAAGGCTTCCAAGCCAAACAAGTCCGAGGATGTTTGCCACCACTGCCACAAGCCTGGGAATTGGAGGAGGAACTGCAAGGAGTACCTCGAGCAGTTGCGAACTGCAAAAGGTATGTTCTATATCGAAATAAATATGTCTCTTAATTTGACTTCTTGGGTACTTGATACCGGATGTGGATCTCATATCTTCAATGATTTGCAGGTGATGACAAGAAGCTGACGTCTTAGAGAGGGTGAGACCCACTTGAGGCTGGGCAATGGAGCAAGAGTTGCTGCAGTAGCTATAGGAGATGTTTATTTATTTCTATCTTCAGATTTTAAGTTGTTATTGCGAAACGTTTTATTTGTTCCCGAATTAATTAAGAACATCATTTCTGTTTCTATGCTTGATAGTGATGGATATTCTTATGTTTTTGCTCATTTGATTTGCAATATATACAAGAATGAATGTTTAATTGGAATTGGGGAACACGAAAACGATTTGTACACCTTAAAATTGAAACAAGTTCCAACTCACGATGTCGAAACACATACAAAAAAAATTAAAACGAAACACAATAGCTTTAACCCAGCACAACTTTGGCACGCTAGGCTAGGTCATATTTCTCTAAGAAGGATGAACAATTTAGTTAGGAGTGACATGTTCGATTCGTCAGGCATTAACTCCCTACCGACTTGTGAGTCTTGTCTCAAAGGAAAGATGAGTAAACAACCCTTCAAGGGCAAGCCTGAACATGCTCAAGGCCTATTGAATTTGATCCATACTGACGTGTGTGGCCCACTTAGCATTGGTACTAAGTACGGTCACACATACTTCATCACCTCTACCAATGATTACTCTAGGTATGGGTATTTGTACTTAATGAAGCACAAGTCTGAATCTTTTGAAAGGTTCAAATAATTCAAGGCTGAAGTAGAAAATCAATTAGGAAAAAGTATTAAAGCACTTCAATCCTCTACCAATGATTACTCTAGGTATGGGTATTTGTACTTAATGAAGCACAAGTCTGAATCTTTTGAAAGGTTCAAATAATTCAAGGCTGAAGTAGAAAATCAATTAGGAAAAAGTATTAAAGCACTTCAATCCGATCGAGGTGGTGAATACTTGAGTGCTGAATTTCAAGACTATCTTAAAGAGAATGGGATCCTCTCGCAGTGGACCCCTCCGGCCACACCACAGCTCAATGGTGTAGCGGAGCGTCGTAATCGAACCTTGATGGACATGGTTAGGTCTATGATGAGCTTCACTGAGGTTCCTACCTCGTTTTGGGGCTATGCGCGCGAAACGGCGGTAATGTTGTTGAACAATGTCCACACCAAGGCAGTGGATAAGACTCCATATGAGATATGGATGGGCAAACCACCCAAGTACATATACATGAGGATTTGGGGATGTCCTGCTTACGTGAAGCAAACAGTGGGAGATAAGATGGATACTAGATCCATCTTATGCTACTTCATTGGGTATCCAAAGAATTCTATTGGATACTACTTCTACTATCCAAACGAAACAAAAGTGTTTGTTTCTAGGAATGCCACCTTTATGGAAAGGGAGTTTCTACTTGATAGAAAATGCAAGATAGTAGAACTCGAAGAGGTTCGAGAACCAAATGAAGTACCAAGTGAATCTCCCGCACCTACAGAGCTAGTACCAAAAATGGTCGCACCTAGGAGATCCGAAAGGGTTCCTAGGGCTCCTGAAAGATATGGTTTCCTTCTTGAAGATGATCAGGGTGATCAAGTTGTTGGATGTGATCCAAGGACTTTCAAGGAGGCAATTTCCGATGCTGATTCTAATTTGTGGCTTGAAGCAATGCATTCTGAGATTGACTCAATGCATGCGAACCAAGTTTGGACTATCGTTAATCCTCCCGAAGGAATTGTTCCTATTGGGTGTAAATGGATATACAAGAGGAAACTTGGACCTGATTGTAAGGTATTGACCTACAAGGCACGACTGGTCGCTAAAGGTTACACTCAAAGGCAAGGTGTTGACTATGATGAAACCTTTTCACCAGTCGCAATGTTCAAGTCGATTAGAATCTTACTAGCCATAGCCACATGGTACGACTATGAGATATGGCAAATGGATGTGAAAACTGCGTTCCTTAATGGAAACATTAAGGAAGAGATCTATATGACGCAGCCTGAGGGTTTCACATCTGTGGGAAGTGAGCATAAGGTATGCAAACTTCAGAGATCGATCTACGGTCTCAAACAAGCATCGAGGAGTTGGAACCTAAGATTCGATGAAACAATTAAGAAATTTGGTTTCATCAAGAATCCCGAGGAGCCATGTGTATATAAGAAGGTAGTTAAAAGCGCTGTGACATTCCTTGTACATTATGTTGATGACATTCTACTCATTGGGAATGATGTAGGAATGCTGCAGTCAACTAAAAGCATGGTTGTCTAGTAGATTTTCGATGAAGGACATGGGTGAAGCATCCTATATTCTTGGAATACAGATCTATCGATAGGTAGTATTATGTATGGCATGATCTCAACTAGATCGGATGTTGCATATGCTCTGAGTGTCACGAGCCGCTACCAGGCCAACCCCGGCCAATTGCATTGGCAGGCTGTGAAGGATATTCTTAAGTACTTGCGAAGGACTAAGAATATGTTCATGGTCTATGGGGGTGGTGAACTGAAACTGGAAGGCTACACGGATTCTAGCTTCCAATGTGACGTGGATGATTCGAAGTCAACCTCTGGATTTGTATTCATGCTCAATGGTGGTGCTGTCTCTTGGAAGAGTTTCAAGCAAGACACCATCGTGGATTCAACCACTGAGGCTGAGTACATCGCAGCATTAGCTGCTAAGGAGGCGGTTTTGATAAGGAATTTCGTCCAAGAGTTGGGCGTCATTCCTGATGGAGTTGGTCCAGTCCCGGTGTACTGCGACAACACGGGTGCCGTTGCGCAAGCAAAGGAGCCTAGGTCTCACCAAAGATCCAAACATATACTGAGGAAATACCACATAATCCGGGATATTGTGGCTAGAGGTGACATAGCAGTTGAGAGAGTCGCCTCTGCGGACAACATTGATGATCCACATACGAAGCCCTTGCCAGGACCGTTGTTTGAAAAACATCGCAAAACAATGGGACTGCGTCTGATGAGTAGTTGGCTATAGGGAAAGTAGGAGATTGTTAGAGTAGATGTCGAACTAGCCAACTTGTGGCGTGTGGGTTTTATAGACTCTTGTATATGACAATCTTTATTTATGAAATACGCATTTATTCATGTAATTCTTTATTTTCATTATGTTATATAATGTTAACAATTGTGTTGGATAAAGACCAAGAATGCACCATAGTGTATGTTAGATGTGATAGTGGATATGATGGCTATCATAAACACATCTAATAGTCACTGTGCATTCTGAATTCGTTCCTAGTCGATTGGGCCGTCAAAATGAGGATAAGGCCGCCCGAGCTTGAGACTAGCATCTGCGATGTGAAGTGCCATGTTTCATTTGCAGGGAACATTGTGATGTTTTGAGCATGCAAATGGATAGTGACCTGGTGATCTATCGAACTACCCTCGTTCGGACTTTCCAAGTGGTTACCATTTGTCGAGTGGATAAGTCCGAGGTCTTGGTTGTACTGATTAGTCCTCACTACTCGAAACGTCATTGAGACTCTACATGATAGGCGCCTCACTTTGACCCCTTTGCCGACTCACTTGGGATCATTAGGCGGCAGGATTGGGTGAAGTCCCGATGCATGTAGGAGTCGTTGCTTCGTTGTCGAGGATTCACCGCTCGCTTTTATGCGTGGATATCCTATGCTATTTGAGGGAATAATAGTGTATGAATCTCTTTCCAGAGTACTGGATGTGTTTTAGGTAAATGGGTTTGCCTAGTTACACTCGCGATGTCACTATTTGATCTCCAAGATGTATGCATAGTTATCGGATCTCTAGCGACTCTCGATTTACCAATGGTCGTTGATCTGATCGGGATATATGTGCGCGATGTCACTATTTGATCTCCAAGATGTATGCATAGTTATCGGATCTCTAGCGACTCTCGATTTACCAATGGTCGTTGATCTGATCGAGATATATGTGTTGAAAGGACCGTACTGTACGCTAACCACGACCAACTGGTTCTTGCAGGCACTATCAGTGATACCTAGGGGATCATGGGGCGATGTTTCTAGGCGCTTTACCATGATCCGTTGGGCAAGTCCGAAATTGTGATTTCGGAGCCACAATGGTTGTGGGCCCACGGCTAGCTGTATGCCTGAACCATTGAGGGTCACACAAGTACTGGATTCATGATTTCCGCATGGAAACTGAGCTCAATGTGTTGAGCATAGGAAGAGGATTTTAGGTAGTGCGACTTTCTAAAAGTCAACAGGTGTCAAATTGCGATTTCCCAAAGTTGAGGGGCTAAAATGCTATTTTGGGCTACATGATCTGGAAAATTGTTTTTCGCATCATAATATTCAGTTTTGGAAACTGAGTCGATCGGTCAGATCTGATCGTCGATCGGAATTATAATGAATCCGTAGTGACAGGATTGAACCGAATGTTCATATGGACCTAGGCCTGACCCAAGTCCATTGGGCCGGTTCAAGCCCATCACTTAATTATAACTAGACTTGGTCTAGGGCTTCATGTGACATAACTACACTCTCACAAAACCCTAGCCACACTCTCTAGGCCGCCCACTCCTCTCCCTCACATCGCCGCCGCCGGCCGCCAGCCGCCGCCTTGCGCCGCCCCGTGCCGCCGCCGTGTGCCGCCACCTACGTGATCGGACTTGTTTCGATCACCACAACAAGGAGTTTTCGTCCGTACCAGAATCCGTCAGATCTTATAGTGCAGATTAACGGAGGAATCTTGATTCCGGTCGTGGACTTGATTAGGAGGATCTACCGCCGCCTACAATTCAAGAGCCAGTTTCCCTGTGATTCTGGTTGGAGCCAGGCGCCTAGACGCCAGCAAGGTAACGATTCGATAAACATCCTATGTATGATATTGAATTGTATTGATGTATTGAACGTATACCGGGGCAAATTTTTTACTTCTGCTCCGCCCCTGGGAAACGGGATCCGGATCCGCCATTGTAGCCAACAACCATTCACCTGAAGGAAGAACATTCATGAACATATTTGAATCAAACTCGAATCCTCAGTATCCATATTTTTCTGGAAAACACTTGGAAGCATAAAAATATCATTTTGAACCCAATCTTTCTTTCCTTGAACATGCTTAATTCATTTTAAACATGAACTTCAACATACTATAACATATAGGCAAGCAGATCCATAAAATGAATAAAATCAATATATGCTTTAAATGGTGTAGCAAAGGATCAGCTTTTACTTGCCTTAACAAAGCTTTGCAACCGTGGTTAATTCTGACAGAATCTTCTCCCTGAGCAACACACGAATTTCTCTGTATTTTATTTTGAAGAATACTAAAGATTTTCTTCGCAAATGATAATGATATTGCTTTCAAAACAAGTTTAAATATGGAAGGGATTAGTGGAAAGGTGCCATGTTTACAAATCATGACACACTTCAACCAAGTTGTGAAATTTTAGTAAAATTCCCTTTCATCTCATTTTAAATTTGTAAAACACCAAACCCTTTTCAAAAGAAATCATTTGTCCTCCTTAAACATATTTTCAATCGATTTAAACCTGCTCATGTATCGCTCTTGGAGTCATCTGCTGGAACCAGCAGCGACGCATCTTATTTTCTGAAATCAATAAAAATCAGCTTTTGCCAACAATTAAATTGTCATTTTGACCCAATGAAAATAAACAAGATTCATATACGTAGTCCTATGGATTTTGGGACGTTACAACTCTACCCTCCTTATTGAAATTTCGTCCTCGAAATTTTTTGTACCAAATAGATATGGGTAAAGGCTTAGCATATCAGCTTCTGTCTCCCACGTTGCTTCTCGCTCAGATTTGTTAGACCATTGTATCTTAACCATATGAATACTAAGGTTTCTTAGCTATCTAATTTCTCATAGGAGAATTCTTTATGGTCTTTCTTCATAACATAAATCTGGTGCTAATTGAATTGGCTCATGACTTAGAACATGCGAAGGGTTGGGAATATATTTTCTCAAAGCTGATACTTGGAAAACATTATGCACTGCTGACAACTGTGGAGGCAGTGCTAAATGATACGCTAACGTTCCTATCTTCTCCAAAATCTCATACGGTTCAATATACCTTGGACTAAGCTTTCCTTTCTTTCCAAAACGCATTACTCCTTTCATTGGAGCAATTCTCAAAAATACGTGATCACCTATCTCAAAATTCAGTTCCCTTATTCGATTATCGGCATCTTTTCTGTCGGCTTTGAGCAGCTTTCATTCATTCTCTTATCTTCTTAACAGCTGCTGCTGTTTGCTCCACTACATCTGGTCCTAAACCAGATCTTTCACCAACTTCATCCCAATGGAGTGGTGTTCTACACTTTCGACAGTAGAGAGCTTCATATGGAGCCATCTGAATCGAAGCCTGGAAACTGTTAGTTTAGGCGAACTGTATCAGTGGAAAATTAAGATCCCAGCTTTTTGAAAAATCCACAATACATGCTCTGAGCAAGTCTTCTAAAATCTGAATCACCCTTTCAGATTTTCCATAGGTCTGGGGGTGAAACGCAGTGCTAAAGGTCAACTTTGTACCCATAGATCTATGCAAACTTTTCCAAAAAGCTGATGTGAACTTTGGATCCCTATCTGATACAATGGAAATCGGAATACCATGTAGCCTCACTATTTCCTTGACATACAAATCCGCGTATCTGATCACGTCATATGTTGTTTTAACTGGTAAGAAATGAGCAGACTTAGTGAGTCTATCAATTATAACCCAGATGGAGTTATATCCTTGAACAGTTCTGGGTAAACCCGTTACAAAGTCCATCTCTATACATTCCCACTTCCATTCTGGGATGGGCAGTGGCTTCAATAATCCAGCTGGTCGCTGATGTTCAGCCTTCACCAGCTGACACGTCAAACATTCAGCTACAAATCTGGAAACATCCTTCTTCATTCCTGGCCACCAGTACAACTACTGGAGGTCCTTATACATTTTAGTACTTCCGGGATGTACTGAGTATGGAGATGTATGAGCTTCATTCAAAAGATCAGCTCTTAAATCATCTACTTGGGGTACCCAGATTCTACCCATATATCTAACTACTCCATCGTCTGAAATGTAGAAGTTGCTGCCTCTTTCTTTATCTTGCTTGACCCATTTCTGCAACTGCTCATCTTTCAGCTGATTCTCTCAAATTTGGTCTAATAGATTTGATCTTACTGAGTGGTTTGCTAAAATCATATTACTGCTGCTGGACGCTATTTCAAGTCCAAACTTTTCAATATCAGCTGCCAACGGTTTCTGGACAATCAGCTGAGCTAATACAACAGACTTCCTGCTTAAAGCATCAGCTACCACATTTGCTTTTCCTGGGTGATAACTGATCGTAAAGTCGTAGTCTTTAACCAGCTCCAACCATAGCCTCTGCCTCATATTCAATTCTTTCTGGATAAAGAATTATTTCAAACTTTTATGATCTGTAAATATTTCACACTTCTCCCCATAGAGATAATGTCTCCATATCTTAAGGGCAAAGACAACAGCTGCCAGTTCCAAGTCATGCGTTGGATAATTCCTCTCGTGATCCTTCAGTTGTCTAGATGCGTATGAAATTACTTTACGCTCCTGCATCAAAACAGCTCCTAAACCCATTTTGGATGCGTCTGTATAAATTACAAATTTTCCCTGATCAGATGGCATTGTTAACACAGGTGCTTCTATCAGCGCTTGCTTCAGCTTGTCAAAACTGTTTTGACACTCAGCTGTCCAATTATACTTCACTTGTTTTCTTGTTAACGTAGTCAAATGAACAGCTATCTTAGAGAATCCTTGGATAAAATCGCCTATAATATCCGGCTAAACCCAAGAAACTCCTCATCTCTGGAACAGTCTTTGGTGTTGGCCAATCGCGAACAACTTCTACTTTAGCTGGGTCGACTTCTATTCCATCCTTAGAAATAATGCCCTAAGAACGCTACTTTCTCCAACCAGAATTTGCATTTGCTAAATTTTGCAAACAACTGCTTATCTCTCAAAATCCGGAGAACTGTTCTCAAATGTTGGACATGCTCGCATCTGGTCTTAGAATATACTAAGATATCATCAATAAATACCACTACGAACTGGTCCAGAAATGGTTGCAAGACTCTATTCATTAAATCCATAAAAGCTGATGGAGCATTTGTAAGTCCAAATGGCATAACTAGAAATTCATAGTGGACATACCTAGTTCTAAAGGCTGTTTTATAAACATCTGGTGCCTTAATCTTTAGCTGATGGTATCCATACCTTAAGTCGATCTTAGAAAAGACTATGGACCCTTTCAACTGGTCAAACAGATCTTCTATCCTAAGTAATGGATACTTATTCTTAATTGTTAACTTATTCAGCTCTCGGTAATCTATACATAGCCTCATACTTCCATCCTTTTTCTTAACAAATAAATAGGGGCTCCCCAGGGGGAAGTACTTGGTCTGATAAACCCCCTTTCCAACAGATCTTGTATCTGTTCTTTCAATCCTTCATTTATGATGGAGCTAAACGGTAAGGTGGTCTAGAAACTGGAGCAGCTCCTGGAATTAGATCAATGGAAAATTCCAGCTCTCTGCAGGTTGTAGTCCCTGGATATCTTCTGGAAAAACCTCGGGGAACTCACTTACCACTTCTACATCTGACAACTGGGGTCTACTGGTTGCGGTTAAAGATGATAAACGAACCAGAAATCCTACTCCTCCTTTACTCAAGAAACGTTGAGCCTTAAGAGATGATATTATTCGAGGAATCTTACAAACATGCTTGGCTTTAAACCAAAATGATTTTCCTACTGGTGGGTTAACCACTACTGTTCGTAGCTTAAAATCAATTACTACCCCATACTTGGTTAACCAATCCATTCCCAAAATCATATCAAATTGAGGCATCGGCAAAACAATCAATTCAATCGAAATTTGATGCCCTTGCAGAAGAAGTTCTAAGCTCCTAAATACATCGTGAGATATCAATTCTTCTCCTGACGGTACTGATACACAGAACCTACAGCTACCTGGTCAGGCTTGATGGGCAATTTCTTAGCAAATTCAGCAGCTATAAATGAATGAGTGGCTCCTGAATCAATTAAATCCATGGAAGGTAATTCATCAATCATAATCTCACCCGTAACTATTGTCGAGTCTAGATTTGCTTGATCAGTTGTCATTACAAAGGCTCTGCTGGACAATATTTCAAAATATGTCCCGACATTCCACATTTATAGCAGACATTTTGTCCAAGTCTTCATTGTCCAGGATGGTTCTTGTGGAACTTAGGACATTCTGGCCTATTATTACCAGCAGGAACAGAGCTAATAGGTTGAATCGGTAGAGGCTTCTGCTCCTGAGACCTCTGCTGGTTCTTGTTTTGTTTCTGGAACGGCCTCTGGTCCTTCTGCTGAAAGGCCTGTCTTTTCTGTTGCCTTTCCTCATCGACATCTTTCCAATCCCTTTCAATTTGCAGGGCTCTATCCACTGCTTCTCGATAGGTCATTGGCATAGATAGCCTAACATTCATTATGAACATAGGCTTATCCTTCCACGAAATGACTCAGCTTCTCCTCTGGGTAATTTCCTATCAAAGGCACAAAATAGCACCCTCTTTCAAACTTCCGTACATATTCCTGTACGGTTAGACTCCCCTGTTTAAGGGTCAAAAAATCCTCTTCAATTCAGACCTCTTACCAGCCGTGAAGTATTGCTCAAAGAATACTTGTTTGAAATCTGCCCAAGTGAGATTTATCAAATCTACAGACAATTTGACTCCTTCCCACCAAATCCTGGAGTCCTCTCTTAACATGTAGATAGCGCACCAAGGCCTATCTAAATCAGACATCTGGAGGTACTCAAAGATAACCTCCATTGATTTGATCCAGCTTTCAGCAATAAGTGGATCAGTAGTACCACTGAACTCCTTTGGATTTTGTCGCCTGAACTTTTCTTGAGGATCATCATTACTAGGTCCTCGGCTGTTGGAAGATTGCCCATTACCTCTGCTATTTTGTTCTACCAGCAGTCTCAGAAGTTGTGTGATATTAGCATTATTGTCAGTATTGGTTTCTTCTACGGGAATATTCAATCTACCTCTTCCTCTTCCTGATATCTTATATTCTATAGCCCGTAATCCACCACATATATATATCAGAACATGCTAAATAATTTAAAGAGAATGCTCTGAAAATAAACTCACAACTTAGAGGAACGAACGATGAACCCTGATTCAGCTGACGATGCGTGTGTTTATCTCAGGAACGTTGCTCTGATACCATGTTGTGACGCCCAAAGCCACGGGGTCACGAAATTGGGGTAAATAAAAATTTTCGAATAAAAATAAGGGCTGAAAGACAATTTGTTATAAGCTGTATTTCTTATAACTTAAAAAGAATAAAACACGAACTCAATCAAAAGCTCACAGACACTTGCTTGCGCGCCAACTACTGAAAAACATTTTTGCGTAAAACAGATTCTATTATATATATTGCAATTGCGGTGTACAACTGCTGATCTTCTATATGAACTACTACTGTTGCAACTGATTTAATACAGTCTTTACAAAAGATAAAATAACATCAGACTTGACACGGAAAACGCTGGCCATTGACAAACACACACCACCCAGCAGCTGATTCAAGTTTCACCTCCCGTTCGCTCCTCAGCTGTCGAACCTACACCATTTTTAAAGCTAATGAGCCTAGGGGCTCAGCAAGCAAAACCTGAGTGATAACAATTTCATTTAACGCAAGCAGACACCTGAACATACATAACTTGAGTTAAAGGAATCATCAATACATAAACGTTTAATAAACATTTCTTTCTTCCATAAACATAGAAATGGGGATAATAGCCCAGATCTCATCAACATTATTTTCTTTTGATTTTTGGCTTAGAAGATCTCCTTAGGTCCGTGTTGCACTTTGATCAAAATGGCTTCCGATATCAGTTTTAGCATATAGCTCATATGAAAGGGCAGCCGACATCTGGATGACTACTCACCCTTCTCCTTGGTGATCGTCTGTTATCTATGCCATAAACCTTAAAATAACTTTTGTTCCTTTAACATCCTTTCTTTCTTTGAAATCTCTTTAAACATCATCGGGTTCCATCATTTAAAACTCTCGCTTCCCATTTTAAACTTTATTGAGTATCGAATTCGACTGCTGAAACTCATCGCTGAAATGAAACAGTCGCAACTAGAAGAAAATGTACTGGGAAACAAAACAGATCTTCACTGTTCACGGTTGTCATAAAACAGCTGTAAGGATATCCGCTAACATTGAAACAGATGTGTTAAATGAAACGATGTCGTTAGCGTAAGAAACAGATGTGTCTTGGGATACTGTTTTGAATAGTGAACAGCTGTAACTATGAAATAGGATTGGTCAACTCAGCTGTCAACGAATTGATTTGGTCAACTCAGACGTCAACACAACTTAAACAAAGGCTTTCAAGTGTTGAACAAACCAACAGCTGAATACAAACTAAAGCAACAGCTGGTTACGAACAAATGCAACAGCTGATGAACAAACCAACAGCTGATGAACAATAAAACCAACAGCTGATGAAAAATAAAACCAACCGCTGATAAAAAAATGCAAAGCTGACAACAGCTAAACAGGGACTATATAAAGCTGACAACAGCTGATGTGAGAAATTCTCGAAACCAAAGGCTGACTTTAAACTTGGTGTTGCAACATCAAAACGACAGCTACGCTTTTAACTGTTCTATCAAACCAGAATTTATACTGATTTGACTAACAACATCTGATTACATAGAGTCAAATTCCAACAGCTAAACAGGGACTATATAAAGCTGACAACAGCTGATGTGAGAAATTCTCGAAACCAAAGGCTGACTTTAAACTTGGTGTTGCAACATCAAAACGACAGCTACGCTTTTAACTGTTCTATCAAACCAGAATTTATACTGATTTGACTAACAACATCTGATTACATAGAGTCAAATTCCAATGTTACCATTCTCCTGAAGGAAGAACATTCTTGAACATACTTGAATCAAAACCGAATCCTCAGTATCCATATTTTTCAGGAAAACACTTGGAAGCATAAAAACATTTTGAACCCAATCTTTCTTTCCTTGAACATGCTTAATTCATTTTAAACATGAACTTCAACATACTATAACATACAGGCAAACAGATACTTAAAATGAATAAAATCAATATATGCTTTAAATGGTGTAGCAAAGGATCAGCTTTTACTTGCCTTAACAAATCTTTGCAACCGTGGTTAATTCCGGCAGAATCTTCTCCCTGAGCAACACACGAACTTCTCTGTATTTTATTTTGAAGAGTACTAAAGATTTACTTCGCAAATGATAATTATCTTGATTTCAAAACAAGTTTAAATATGGAAGGGATTAGTGGCAAGGTGCTATGTTTACGAAACATGACACACTTCAACCAAGTTGTGAAATTTTAGTAAAATTCCCTTTCATCTCATTTTAAATTTGTAAAACACCAAACCCTTTTCAAAAGAAATCATTTGTCCTCCTTAAAAATATTTTAAATTGATTTAAACCTGCTCATGTATCGCTCTTGGAGTCATATGCTGGAACCAGCCGCGACGCATCTTAGTTTCTGAAATCAATAAAAATCAGCTTTTTCCAACAATTAAATTGTCATTTTTACCCAATGAAAATAAACAAGATTCATATACGTAGTCCTATGGATTTTGGGGCGTTACAGCTTCTAAGCCATAAATCAGAAAGTTTAAAGAATTTAAACGAAAGGATTTGGGCTATTATCCCCACATCCAAGCTTACGAAAGTTATGTAAGAAAGTTCAAGAAAGAAAGTTTAAGAATGTTTATGTTTAAATGAAGTTCCTTTAACTCAGTTATGTATATGTGCCTGTATTAAATGATTTTGCTATTATCCAGATTTTACTTGCTGAGCCCCTAGGCTCATTAGCTTTTAAAATGGTGCATGTGAGACAGTTAAGGGTCAAGCGGAAGGTGGAAGCTGAGACAGCTGGGTGGAGAAGTGTTTATCTATGGACATCATTTTCCTGTGTCTTAGCTGTTGTCTTTTATCTTAGACATCTGTATTAGATCAATTGCAACAGTAGTAAATTCATATATAATTTTAGATGTTGTAATATCGCAATTGCCGTTTATATATGAAATTTGTTCAGTACTTGGTGCCAACAGTGTGTTTGTCAGTTTTGTATTTGTGTTTCGAAATTCTTTCTAAGTTATAAGAAATACAGCTTATAACAAATTGCCGTTTAGCCCTTCTTTTTATTTAAAAATTTTAATTCGCCCCAAATCTCATGACCACGTGGGTTCGGGTGCTCACAACAGTGGTATAAGAGCAATGTTCCTGAGATAAACACATGCACTGTCAGTTGGATCAGATTTCATCTACTGTTTCTCCAAAGCTGTGAGTTTATTTTCAGAGCATTGTCTTTAAATTTTTAGCATATTATGATAAATTATATGTAATGGATTACGGGTTATAGATTATAAGATGTCAGGAAGAGGAAGAGGTAGAAGAGGTAATCCCTTAGAGGAAACCAACTCTGACAGTAATGCTAGTATCGCTCAACTCCTAAGACTGCTGGTAGAGAAAACCGGAAGAGGTAATGGCCAATCTTCTAGCAGTAGAGGACCAAGCCATGATGATTCCCAAGAAAAGTTCAGAAGACAGAAGCCAAAGGAGTTTAGTGGTACAACGGATCCATTAGTTGCTGAGAGCTGGATCAAATCGATGGAGGTTATTTTTGATTACCTCAGGTTATATTTGAGTACCTCCAGATGCCAGGTTTAGATAGGCCAAGATGTGCTATCTACATGTTAAGAGATGACGCCATGATTTGGTGGGAAGGACCTAAGATGTCTGTGGACTTGTTGAATCTTACTTGGGCAGATTTCAAACAAGTATTCTATGAGCAGTACTTCAAGGCAGATAAGAGGTCTGAATTGAATAGGAAGTTTCTGACCCTGAAGCATGGGAGTATGACCGTGCAGGACTATGTACGGGCATTTGAAAGAGGGTGCTACTTTGTACCTTTGATAGGTAACGACCCAGAAGAGAAGTTATGTCAGGCCCCGTGCTAATTACTAACAATTAACACATAATAAACGCAAAACACGGAAGCTAAAAATTAGGGCTTAAAAATTTTTCGAAATACAATGGGCCTGAATGTTGTGGATCCGGATCCGCCCCCCGGCTAGGCAGCGGAAGAACAATAAAAGGGCCGGGAGACGATCAATATCAAAAATCAGACAATTCAATAATCGTCATACATAGGGCGTTTAGAATCGCTACCTTGCTGGCACTTGTGCCTGGCTCCAACCGGTATTACAAGAACCCGGCTCTTCTCGGTAGATTGCGGTAGTTTACGCCAATCCGGTCCACGACCAGATCCAAGACTCCTTTGTCAGGCTGCACTATAAGCCCTGACGAGATCAGCACGAACGGATTCTCCTCATCGAATTGGCCGGAAACAGATTTCCGGCGACGATCGGCGGCGGCGCGTGGGCGGCGGCGGCGGCGTGAGAGAGGCGTGGAGGGGGCGGCTAGCAAGTAGGTTTAGGGTTATGTTATGAGAGTTGAGTGTAGAGTAATTATGAAGTCTATTATGTCTAATTAAATAGACTAACAATGGACTTGGACCGGCCCATCGGGCCCGGGTCCAAATGACGATATCCATTGTTGCGACTTCATCGTAACTCCGATCGCCGATCAGATCGGACCGATCGACTCAGTTTCCAAAACTGAATGTTATGATATGAAAAAAAATTTTTCAGATCATCTAACCCTAAATTGCTAAAAGACCGTTTTGCCCCTCAACAGCGGGAAACCCCGGTTTGACCCCTGTTGACTTTTAGGAAGTCGCACTTCCCAAAATCCTCTTCTCGTGCTCAACACATTGAGCTGAGTATCCGTGCGGGGATCTCGAATCTAGTACTTGTGTGACCCTCAATGGTTCAGGGATACAGCTAGCCGTGGGCCCACAACCATTGTGGCTCCGGAATCACAATTCCGGACTTGCCCAACGGATCATGGTAAAGCGTCTAGCAACATCGCCCCATGATCCCCTAGGTATCACTGATAGTGCCTGCAAGAACCAGTCGGTCGTGGTTAGCGTACAGTACGGTCCTTTCAATCCATATATCCCGATTAGATCAATGACCATTGGTAAATCGAGAGTCGCTATAGATCCGATAGGTATGCATACATCTTGGAGATCGAATAGTGACATTGCGAGTGTAACTAGGTAAACACATTTACCTAAAACACTTCTAGTACTCTGGCCAGAGATTTATACACTATTATCCCCTCAGATAGCATAGGATATCCACGCATGTCCGCGAGCGGTGAATCCTCGACAACGATGCATAGACTCCTACATGCATCGGGGTCTCACCCAATCCCGACGCCTAATGACCCCAAGTGAGTCGGCAAACGGGTCAAAGCGAGACGCCTATCATGTAGAGTCTCAATGACGTTTCGAGTCGTGAGGACTAATCAGTACAACCAAGCCCTCGGACTTATCCACTCGACAAATGGTA
>KV014904.1:114395-133804 GCA_001598015.1 Dorcoceras hygrometricum | reverse complement strand
GGTGTTCAAAACACTACCTTGCTGGCACTTGTGCCTGGCTCCAACCGTAGTTACAATAACGTCGGATCTTCACGGTAGATTGCGGTAGAAATCGCCAATCCGGTCCACGACCAGAAATGAGACTCCTTCGTCAGCCTGCACTAGAAGGACTGACAAGATCTGCACGAACGGATTCTCCTCGTCGAATTGGCCGGAAACGATTTTCCGACGAAGCGACGGCGGTCCACGGCGGGCGGCGGCGGCGTATATGGAGAGGAGGGGCGGCTATTTGCTTCTAGGGTTAGGGTTAATTTTAGTCTAGTATGTCATAAGTGAAGCTTAGTCTAATTAAATAGACTTAAGTGTTGGACTTGGACCGGCCCAACGGGCCCGGGTCCAACGGATGAACATTCAGTTCATCTCCACCACTGAGACTTCACCGTAACTCCGATCGCCGATCAGATCGTACCGATTGATTCAGTTTCCAAAACTGAACACTATGATCTGAAAAACCAGTTTTTCAGAACCCCAGCGCAAAATGACCGTTTTGCCCCTCAACAGCGGGAAACCCCGGTTTGACCCCTGTTGACTTTTAGGAAGTCGCACTTCCCAAAATCCTCTTCTCGCGCTCAACACATTGAGCTGAGTATCCGTGCGGGAATCTCGAATCCAGTACTTGTGTGACCCTCAATGGTTCAGGGATACAGCTAGCCGTGGGCCCACAACCATTGTGGCTCCGGAATCACAATTCCAGACCTGCCCAACGGATCATGGTAAGAGCGTCTAGCAACATCGCCCCATGATCCCCTAGGTATCACTGATAGTGCCTGCAAGAACCAGTTGGTCGTGGTTAGCGCACAATACGGTCCTTTCAATCCATATATCCCGATCAGATCAACGACCATTGGTGAATCGAGAGTCGCTATAGATCCGATAGCTATGCATACATCTTGGAGATCGAATAGTGACATCGCGAGTGTAACTAGGTAAACACATTTACCTAAAATCCACTTGACAAATGGTGACCACTTGGAAAGTCCGAAGGAGGGTAGTTCGATAGATCACCAGGTCACTATCTATCTGCATGCTCAGAACATCAAAATGTTCCCTACCAATGAAACATGGTACTTCGCATCACAGATACTAGTCTCGAACTCGGGCGGCCTTATCCTCATTTTGACGGCCCAATCGACTAGGAACATGTTCAGAACACAGAGCGACTATTAGATGTGTTTCATGATAGCCGTCATACCCACTATCACATCTAACATACGCTTAGGTGTATTCTAGGTCTTTACTCAACGCAATTGTAAATCATCACACATATAATGAAAGTAAAGAACGCCATATAAATAAATGCGAATATCATATATAAAGATTGTTTCATACAAATGTCTATAAACCCACACGCCACAAGTTGGCTAGTTGGGCATCTACTCTAACACACCGACCAGCTTTCACCTCAAAAATCCAAAATTACAAAAACTTCCAGAATTGCTCAAAATGTGAAATCTGACCCCAAAATACAACCAACACCAATCAATTCAACAATTAATCTCTTATCAAATCCAGGTCTCACACTAGCGACTCTCAACCTACCATGGTCATTGATTCAGTCGGGATATTTGAGCTGAAAGGATCGTACTATATGCTAACTATGACCAACTGGTTCTTGCAGACACTAGCAGTGATACATTAGGGATCAAGGGACGATGCTGCTAGATGCTTTATCATGATCCGATGGGTAAGTCCAAAAATGTGTTTTCGGAGTCACAAGGAGTTGTGAGCCCACGACTAGCTCTATCCCTAAACCATTGAGGGTCACATAAGTACTGATTTCTCAATTTCGTATTGAAATTGTACTCAAAGTGTTGAGTCTAGTAGGAAAAAGGGTGGAAGTATGACTTCCTAAATTGACTGGGGATTTATGACTTTCCTTTTAGCTGACAGGGGTCTAACTGCTATTTTGAATTAGGTGGTCCGAAAAATTATTCTCACATCGTAATGCTAAGTTTTGAAAAATATACAGATCGGTCCAATCTGATCGACTGTTAAGATAAAATTTATAAGTTTTGGTGATAACAAAATAAGACTGAGAACTGATCTTGAGAGTATTCGCAGAAGTTAAGGAAATTGAAGATTTCAGATTTCGTGATGACATTAAGCTTTCGCAGAAGATTTCAGAAGTCATGATGTCATCCTAGCGTTTTGTAGTTTTCAGAAGTCGTGACGTCATCTTAGTGTATTGAAGAGATCAGAATTCGTGACGTCATATAAGTGGAGTGAAGATTTCTAAGTATCGAAAGATTCTGAACTAAGCATTAACTTCTGAGTTGACCATTCGGGAACAGTTATTCAAACTTGAAGCTACACTGGAAGATCTGGTGTTAGAAGCATAGTGTATTCAGACTTGAGTAACAGATTGTGGTTCAGTTTCGAGTATTTTAGTTGTGAACAGTATCTGTTCAGTTACCTCAGATCTCGGTACCTCAGAAGTGAATGTATTCAGTTTTTGGATAAAGTTGCTTTGACATCAGAAGTGATAAATTCAGATTTGGGATATTTGTATATAGAGCTTTCAGATATCGAAACAGTATCAGTTGTTACATTCAGTTGTTACATTCAGCTGTTGCATTCAGTGGTTGCATTCAGATGTTGCAAGTACACAGTTATCTCTATATATTCAGTTGTGACAGCTATGTATACACAAGAAGCGGCAAGATAGTGACTTATTGCAAGGCAGAAAGAACTGTTTTAACAGAAAGAACTTTCAGGCGTAAGGAACGAACAGCTTCAAATGCTACCATATGTTTAAATTGGAAAGAATCAATGGTTGCGATTGGATCGTACAAATGCCTGGAATTAAGGAGATAATGTCAGATCTATTTTGGGCGATTGTACGCAGTATACAGAGGACGTTATACGACGTTTGCTCAAATATGTATACACGATAATTTGGACCTGATGAAGCGCAGATTACCATTTGGTGGACCAGGATACACGGTTGTACGATGAACATATATTCAAAAAAGGATTTTGTTTTCTTAGGCGAAATTTAATGACCGTTGAGATCAAAGGGTATAAAAGGCTGAAGAATTCAAATTGAGAAGACCTCTGCCAATTATCCTATCCTTGCCTATTCTACGTCTTCATCTTTCTCGAGATTATTATGAATTTGAATCTATCTTTCAAAAGCTCACACAGTCACTGGAAATCTACACTGCAAAAATTATTTGAAGTTCCAGTGCTTTCAATCTCGAAGAACAGTTTCTTAGTTGTTCTAAATAGCTTAATCTTCGAGATATCATCTTTTGGTTCACCTTTGTGAATTGAGTTTCATAGTATAGAAACCAGAAGATTTACAGTCTCAAAACCATTGTATTTCATTGTTATCATTCAGATTGAGTCTGTAACGAACTGGCTGTTTAAAGCAGTTCGAGAAATACTAGTATTGTAAACAGCAGCTGCGTCTGCTTGTTGATTGGAGTTGCTAGGAGTTCACCTGGAGCAAGGCTCGGTGATTGGGTGTTTACAGTGTCTGTACTCATCAAAGCCTTCTAGTGGAACCTTCCTGAATAAGGAAGAAGGGGAGACGTAGGATTTGATATCCGAACTTCCACAAACAAACTCTCGACCCTATACTTTTAATTTACTGCATTTATTTATCATTACACTGTTCACAGATTGATCGACTTCATTCCGCACATTATTTGTTAGTCAAGAAATCTGATTTGAGACTGAGATACCTTAAATCTGGTAACTCGGATTTAAGTTAAGCGAGGCGCTTGTAAAAATCATTTAATGTTTCAAAAATTTAAAATATAGGAGTTCATTCAACCCCCCCCTTTTGAACTCCTAAGGCTGTTTTTCGATCCATATTGATCCTATCAATTGGTATCAGAGCCTGCGCTATCTCAGTATTGAACAGTTTGTTCCTTGTGATTTATATATTTCAATATGTCTACCTCTCACAACAAGATTCCTATGTTTTCTAATGAGGACTATGATGACTGGAAGATCAGAATGCAAGCACACATGGCTGCTCAAGATGATGATATGTGGTCAGTCATCACTGATGGTCCAATGAAAATAATGAAGATCAACATAGCATTCACGACGACTGATGGTGCTCCTGAGTATGTAGAAAAGAGGAGACATGAGTACACCAATGAAGAGAAAAGAAGGAGAATATGGACAATGTAGCCAGGGATATTCTATACAAGACACTGGACAAAAATGTGTTCAGCAACATCAAAATCTGTACCACTGCCAAGGAAATCTGGGAGAAGTTAATACAAATCTGCGAGGGCAATGATGAGACGAAAGAGAACAAGCTAACTGTGGGCCAGCAGAAATATGAATCAATTAAGATGAAAGATGGAGAAACCATGGCAGAGTTCGATGAGCGATTTGGTGCTATGGTGATAGAGCTTACCAGTCTGGGCAAATAATACAGCAACCATGATTTGGCGTTGAAGGTGATGAGAGCGTTGCCCAGAGAGTGGGATGTTAAGACCATGGCTATGTGGGAATCGAAAGATCTGAACAAGTTGGAGCTTCATGATCTGTTCGCGAATCTAAAAGCATATGAGTTTGAGCTACAGACAAGATCTGAAGCTGGACCCTCAACATCTCAACCAACCAAAGTACTAGCAGCAACAACATCTGAACAGTGCTCTCCAAGCACGAGGAAATCCACAGAACAACTCAGCAACAACGCCATGTCCCTCTTCGTTAAGAAGTTTGGGAAATTCATGAGAAAATCCTACAACCCATCTTTCTCTTATAATAATGCACATAAATCTGATAAGGTTACCATTGACCAGAATTGTTTTAACTATGGTCGTCCAGGGCACTTTTCTGCTGATTGAAACAGGCCTAAGAAAGAGGACATATTCAAGAGGGATGAGAATAAAGATGATAGATCCAAGGAAAGATCAAAGGATAGAAGGATGAGGACAAGAGCTGATAAGAGGCCAGCATAAAGCATGATCGCAAAGCACTCGCTGCAGAGGAGAGCAACAAAAATTGGGCGGATTCAGATTCGGACTCCACATCAAGCAGCTCCTCATCAAGCGACAGTGATCAAGAGGAAACTCACTGGCTAATGGCCAACCAATCTACAAATGAAGAGGTATTTGATTTTTCAAATACTGAATTTACACGGGAGGACCTAATTAACGCACTCAATGAAATGGTCCATGATTACCGTAAGCTTTCTCAGACATTCGAGGAAGTCAAAGCTGAAAACGTAGATTTGAAAAATAGTTCAGTGGAACCAAGATCTGTTAAAATTGGTAAAGCTGATAGTTTACAAATCGAGTTGAGTAAGCTGAAGGCTGAGAATGATTCGTTGAGATTAAGATCCAGTGAGCTCGAAGCAGAAAACGAAAAGTTAAATGAAGTAATGAGCTCCTGGACAAAGTCTTCTGTTTCTTTGAGAAAGCTGCATGAGGCTCAAAAGCCATTAAATGATAAATCTGGCTTGGGCTTCAAGGTTGGTGAAAGCAGCGCTGGAGAAACCAGTACTCAGTCACATCTGGTATATGACAAGTTCAAAATGATGAGCTTTGTCAAAGCCAGTGTGATATATGACAGCTGCGAGTCAATGAGGTATGATGACCATAACTCTTCAAAGCTGAATCAAAAAGGAAAAGCTGGTATCGGTTATCTTAGACCTGAGAATTCCAAGCCAAGCTGGCTAAAGAACAGACTTGACAAAGATAAAGCGAAAGCTGGTTCTAAGTCGTTTGTTTCTCACCAGCCCAGGCGTAGTTCGAAGAAGGTAAAATCTGTTTGGAGAAAGGTTCAGCCAAGGAGAGATCTGTATGGTCAAAATATCAAACCAACACTCAATAGATATCACAATATTTCTGCATAGACTCTTATGGACTATCATACTGAGAAAACTGTCAAGGTAATTCAAGTATGGGTCCCGAAAGGGGTAATCCTATCTGGACCCAAGTAAAATTGGGTACCAAAATCTGTTTTTATGATTGCAGGGCAATAGGTACAAGGCTGAAGATGAGTCAATTATTTGGTACTTGGATAGTGGCAGTGCAAGACATATGACGGGTAACCCAAAGCTGCTATCAGATGTGAAACCTCACAGAGGAGCGAAGATCATTTTTGGTGATAACTCACATGGTAACACTGTGGGTAAGGGTAAGCTTACCCACGGTAACGTTTCAATATCTGATGTCTTAGTTGTTGATAGCTTGCGTTATAACTTAATTAGAATCAGTCAGCTATGTGACAAGAGTTACATAGTTAACTTTCAACAGCACACATGCACAGTTCAAAGTCCAAATGGTGTACTTGGATAGTGGCAGTGCAAGACATATGACGGGTAACCCAAAGCTGCTATCAGATGTGAAACCTCACAGAGGAGCGAAGATCATTTTTGGTGATAACTCACATGGTAACACTGTGGGTAAGGGTAAGCTTACCCACGGTAACGTTTCAATATCTGATGTCTTAGTTGTTGATAGCTTGCGTTATAACTTAATTAGAATCAGTCAGCTATGTGACAAGAGTTACATAGTTAACTTTCAACAGCACACATGCACAGTTCAAAGTCCAAATGGTTTGACTGTGTTGGTAGGTAAAAGATCGGGGAATACCTACATTATCAACTGGTCAGAGCAGATGGGATCTGAACAAATTTGCTTAGCAGCCAACTATTCCAAGAGCTGGTTGTGGCATCAGCGAATGAACCATCTAAACTTTAAAACGCTTGCCCATTTGAGTCAGCATGAACTGGTTTCTGGTACGTCCAAAATCAATTTTTGTAAGGACAAGAACTGTTCCGCATGTCAGCTTGGTAAACAAATTCGTTCTAATTTTAAAAAGAAAGGCGGTAAACGTTCTTCCCGAAGCTTAGAGCTTTTACATATGGATTTTTTTGGTCCTATTCCCATAACAAGCTTAGGGGGAACGAACTACACCCTAGTTGTTGTTGATGATTTTACAAAATTCACCTGGGTGCTGTTTTTAAAAGCAAAATCTGATACCGCTGACCAGATTATTCGACTTTTAAAACGTTTACAAAATGACAGATCTTGTACAGTCAACAGGATAAGAAGTGATAGTGGTATCGAGTTTTTTAAATAAAAAATTATCTTCTTATCTGGATGACATAGGGATAAATCATGAGCTTTATGCAGCTAGAACTCCTCAATAGAACGGGCTGGTTGAGAGGATAAATCGAACTTTAAAAGAAGATGCTAGATCTTTGATTACTTATTCTGGAATTTCGCAAAAATTTTGGGCAGAAGCAGTTAATATAGCTTGCTATACTCAGAACAGATCTATGATTAACAAGTTGCACGATAAAACCCCCATATGAGATATGGAGTGGCAAGAAACCTGATATATCATACAGCAAAATCTGATGCAGGTATCTCCTAGGTTATTCAGCAGTGAGCAAAGCTTATCGAGTTTTCAACAATTGGAGTCTAACTGTTGAAGAATCAGCACACATTGTCTTTGATGAAACAAGCTTTAGATCCAACTCAGCTGCGAGCCTCAACGATCTATGTACACTTCTAGAATCATCTAGCATTGATGACTCAGATGATGACGTGGCACAACAAAGACATTCAGCAGAGATACAACCAGAGCTGGACACACCGCACAACAATGCTCAACAAGATCTGACAGGTAATCCAGTAGTCATCAATTTAACTAACGTTGACTCAAAACAGGATCAGATCTCTCCAAGTGTGCCTGCTGCTGGAGCTGTAGCGACAAATTCACAAGATGTTCAAACAGATGTTGCACAAACAAATCTCGCCACACAACATCAACATCTGAGGCACAAGATGCAAACGCGAATCATCAATTGGTGACATAAAATCCAGATGTGGCTATCCAGCAATACATCCAAGCAGAACAGGAAGCAAACCCAATTGGACTTGATATCCGGTGGAATAGAAATCATCCACCCGAGCAGGTCATAGGTAACATCGAATCTCCTGTTCGCACACGAAGCCAGCTATTGCATGATCATTTTGACTCAGCATTCATCTCACATATAGAACCAAAACAAATAGATGAAGCCTTAGCAGACCCAAGCTGGGTAGAATCAATGCAAGAAGAACTAAATAAGTTTAAGAGAAATAATGTATGGAAACTTGTACCTAGACCTTCAAATCATTCAGTTATAGGAACTCGATGGGTCTTTAGGAACAAACTGAATGAAGATGGAATAGTAACAAGAAACAAAGCTAGACTGGTAGCTCAAGGATTTAGGAAAATGGAAGGAATAGATTTTGATGAAACCTTCGCACCAGTAGCTAGATTAGAAGCTATACGCATGTTCTTAGCTTATGCTGCATTTAATATTTTAAAGTATTTCAAATGGATGTTAAGAGTGCATTCATCAATGGCATTCTAACAGAGGAAGTGTATGTTGCACAACCTCCTGGCTTCGTTGATCATACATATCCAAATCACGTTTACAAATTGGATAATGCTCTATATGGGTTGAAGCAAGCACCAGAGCTTGGTATGATACACTATCTAAATTTCTTATCGAGCATGATTTCACTATAGGCATAGTTGATAAGACACTATTTAAATTTGTGAAATCTGATCATGTTCTGTTAGTGCAAATCTATGTGGATGATATTATATTTGGGTCAACTAACCCCAAATTGTGTCAGAAATTTTCTAAGTTGATGCAGGACAAATTCGAGATGAGCATGATGGGCGAGCTGACGTTCTTTCTGGGCTTACAAGTTAGACAGTTGGATAATGGAATTTTCATTAACCAAGCCAAGTATACAAAAGAACTGCTGAAGAAATTTGGCATGGACAACTGTTCAGCATCTGTGACCCCAATGAGCTCATCAATCAAGCTAGAAAAAGACGAAGCTGGTACTGCCATTGAGGTATCATTATATCGTGGTATAATAGGCTCCATGCTTTACTTAACCACTAGCAGACCAGACATCATGTTTACTGTCTGTATGTATGCTAGATTCCAAGAGGAGCCAAAGCAATCACATTATATTGCTGTAAAATGGATCTTGAAATATTTGAAAGGAACTTCCAATGTGGGTCTTTGGTATCCCAAAGACTCAGGTTTTCAACTAATTTGTTATAGTGATGCAGACTATGCAGGATGTAGAGTTGATCGTAAAAGCACCAGCGGTACTTGTAAATTTTTAGGAGATCGATTGATTTCCTGGTTCAGTAAGAAGCAGACATCCATTGCAGCGTCCACAGCTGAAGCAGAGACTTAGCGGCTGGAAGCTGCTGTGCTCAGATCTTATGGATTCAACACCAACTTAAGGACTATGGCATTGATGCTTCTGAAGCGCCTATTCTCTGTGACAACACCAGTACCATCGCGATTACTCAAAATCCAGTACTGCAGTCTAGAACGAAGCATATCGACATCAGGCATCATTTTATAAGAGACCATGTACTCAAGAAGGACGTCAAGCTGGAGTATGTGTCGACTGAGCAGCAAGTTGCTGACATCTTCACAAAGCCCCTGCCAGACGCTAAGTTTTCTTATTTTAGAAATATATTGGGTCTCTTAGAACTGTCCTGATTGTCTTTGCGCTAACAATTTGCAGGTTGAACACCTTCTGGTTTTGTCAAATCTGAGTCTACTATTCAGGGGGAACATCGTGGAATTCAGGTTTGATAAAATATCAGACTTGGAAGGACCTCAGCTTTAGGGGGAACATCAGATCTGAATTGATAAGCATTGAGTCGGTTGAATGCGTGAAATCTGAACCTACTCAGACTTGGCGCATATACAACTGATTCTTATAAGTGGTCAGATCTGGTGACCTCTGCTGAAATATAAATTTTTTTTGGGGGCTATGACGTAATTTATAAAATGGCGCCTATATTTTTAACATTTTACCCTCCTTACGATTAAAACTCAAATAATTCTCGAAAATATTTTCAAATCTTGTCAAAAATTATTTCGAAAATCTTTCCAAAATCATTTTCGCGCCATCGGATGATTGACACGTGTTGTCATCATACGAAAACGTCACATCTACAGGGTAATGTGAACCGTTTCATTTTCCGATTTACTTTCCCTAGTTATATTACGGAAATTTGTTCTCTATAACCCTCACTTTGCAATATTTACTACCTTGCTGTCTTGTGCTCTTGCTTTTCTTTGCTTACCTTTGCAGAATCTATCGTTTAGCATCTTCAACCTATCACAAATGGCCTCTGCTTTGATCAACAACACTGTGACAAGTTTACTTCGCCTCAGTTCTAGGTATGGACCACGAAGGGATGGTGTCCATGTTCGAAGCCCTGGTGGCATCTGGCCTCAGTGGCTTTCTGGGATGCTCCTCGGCCTTGTTCGAAGCTGCTCTTGTGGAGTTCCTTCACAATGCCTCTGTCATGGATGGTATAGTTGTAAGCACGGTACAAGGAAAGCCGGTGGCCTTCTCAGAGGAACTGTTTGCTAGTACTTTTGAGCTACCGATGGAAGGTCTAACTGACTTGCATGAAGTGTCTTAGGATCTTATTCTTGAAGCGAGGCGTGCATTTTATATAGTGGTAAACTGATTAGTACTTCCTGTAAAAAGAGAGAGATGGTGTCTGAGTTTAAGCTGTTGAATGATATCCTGGCAAAATCCGTCACTGTAAAGGCTGGGTCCTTTGATGCCGTGACCCATGAAAGGTTCCTAATGATGACTGCTATTTTTGGGGTGGGGAAGGTTGCTGTTTAAAATTTTCAAGGATATGGTGACTCCAGAGACGAGGCAAGCCAGGGGTTATGCGGTGCAAATATGTGTTTTGTTGAAAAATGCCCCGGGATTGGAACTGGGTGAATCGAAAGAGTTTCCTCCTCTGAAGATTCTCACCGCAAAAACTGTTGGCACGTATCTGCTCAAAAACAAGAAAATTTATGTTGATGAAGATGAGCCAGTGGTGGAGAAACCTGAAGGGAAAAAGAAGGCAGTGTCTAAGAAACGACCTGCCCCTACTGATCGAATCATCTGTTACTAAGAGGAAGAAGCCAACCGGGAAAGACACACCGGCAGGTAAGAAATTGGCGCTTGTGACAGTAGCGCAAGAAGCTGTCCCTATTCAAATGATACCAGCTGATACCCCTCTTGCTCTTAAACGCAAAACTTCAAAGAAGAGGTTGAGGCTGCCAGCAGGTTCTGATGATGAATTTGTTGAAAAGGAGTCTGCTGTGGAGACAGTTGTGGTTGTACAGAAGGCGCCGAAATCTGCTGATGATGTCGACACCATTATTGAAGAAGTAATTGCGGCAACTGCACAGATGGAGCAAGCGGATTTCGTAGAATCAGCGGTTGCTGAGGGAAGAGAAATAGAAACAGCTTTGTCAGATATAGAAGAAGAATCTATGAAGAATAAGGATACAGAGCCTTCTCTTGTAGACTCTACAACAGCAAAGGATATTGATTTATCGACCGTGACAGATGTGGGACAGCTTTCATCCGATGAAGAGTTACTGTCAATCGATGACTTACTGAAGCGGATCCCTGGAGATATGATGCTTCCATCAGTTCTTGCTGACGAACCAACCATAATAAAGTTTCGACATGGAATTTCAATCCCAGGAGTTGCATATGGAGACTTATACAAGGCAACTCTCCCTAAGATTGCTCTCACCGATAAGGGGAAGGCGCCCCTTGTCGAGGCCAGCGTGGTCAAAGGGCACCCGGCCCGTGAGATGGTTGAATTAATTTTTGGCGATATTGAATTTCTTATCCAGTTGAGGGAACACGTGATAGATGAAGTTTCTGCATTCTTTGATTCTATCAGTCTTCAACGGTTAGCCGTCTTGACATCTCTTAACAAAGACATTGCTGCCAAAGAAGAAGATGTTTTAACTTGGGCTGAGACAGACTCTGTGCAAGTTGCTCTTCAGAGAAAGGTGTATATACTCGCAAAGTATAGGGAAATGTTGCTTCGAAAGTTTTTGGAGTCACATAGAGAAAATTTTAGTTTTGGACAACCTTGGTCAACAATGGCGCTTCAGATTATAGATCTACTATCAGTTGCTCATAGTACTTCTGTCAAACATTTGCTGATACAGAGCCAAGCACACGTGCTACAATGGACAAGGCCGTGTTGCTCAATGTTATTTGAAGGTGCTTTTGATCACGGTTTTTACATTCCCAGAAATCACAAAATAATTGTTTCGACCAGCTGGCTTTGTCTTTTGAGACGTATTGGAGATGTTTGGGTGGTGGAAGATGGTTATGACCGATTGGTACACGAAGATGAGACCCCTGTTTCTCAACTCATGGTACAGTTGCCCCAGTGGACTTCTTTAGAATCTCTAGCACCCATTTGCCTCTTCTTTCAGCCAGTTCAGTGTTTGAGTGTTTCTACCCTTCATCCTGTTAAAACTTGGGGTTGGTACAGGGTATGTACAGAAATTTTGCAGTATTCGATGTTTGGGTGTTTGAAGCCAGTTGGCAATTTACTTTTTGTACAAATATCGTTCTGATAGGACCAGTTATGGGAGATTTCAGCATTCCAAGAAGAGTTTTTTATACTATTTCTTATCGTATACAGATCTTAGATTCATCTCTTCCAGATTTCAGTGCACAGATCTCACCAGTTGTAGATATTTCATCAGCTCCTACATATTTTGTTCTTTATTCTCCACATCAGAGTTCATCTTTTGCTTCCTCTATGCACTTTACAGATGACATTCCTCAGGGTACTGAAACTGCTGTTGAACAAACTCTTGAACCTGTTACTGCCACTGCTACAAATATCAATGAATAGTTTGCACTGCTTCGAACTTCTATTTCTGAGAATTCTATCAAGCAGCTGCGCACACAAAGCAAAATTGGCGATCTCCAGAATGCTATCTTTTGAAAGATCGATACTTACGAGAAAACTGCTGACGTGGCCCGTATTGAACAAGATCAATCATTTCGAAGCATTTTTAAAAAACTTCGGCAGAGAGATCACACTGACACAGCTGCCTTATCGGTTGAATTGCATGATTTTAAGAAAGCAGTTCGCGCTCAGAATGCTTTTGTAACGACCGATTTGGCAGATCTTCGTAAGGACGTCAAGGATCTAAAAGCTGATTTATCTAAGGAATTTGATGACAAGTTGGCTGTTATTCGTAATGATCTACTGGAGTTCCGTGTGGAAGCACATGGACAATTGGCTTCTCTTGGCACTAATCTTGCTGAACCCATTGCCTTTATCACTAAGGGCGGTGATGACAAAAAGGGGGAAGTAAGTAGCAGCCATGGCAGAGGTCAGCCTCCTCCTAGAGTTGGTGGCAGTGGGGGTAGCAGGAGTGAGCCATCAAGAAAAAGAGAAAGTAGTGGATCGAGGCAGAAAAGCTGGAGATATTGGCTAAATGAATAAATCTAAATATGGATAGTTACAAGTTTTTGGTTTCTCAGTCTTGTACAAATCTTTTGTACCGTGATACTTATTGAATATATTTAATCAGACTTGGAGCCTTTTATTGTTGTTATATTCTTTAGGTCGTAAGGCTGCTCAGTTTTGTCATCACCAAAAAGGGGGAAATTGTTAAGATAAAATTTATAAGTTTTGGTGATAACAAAATAATACTGAGAACTGATCTTGAGAGTATTCGCAGAATTTAAGGAAATTGAAGATTTCAGATTTCCTGATGACATTAAGCTTTCGCAGAAGATTTCAGAAGTCATGACGTCATCCTAGCGTTTTGTAGTTTTCAGAAGTCGTGACGTCATCTTAGTGTATTGAAGAGATCAGAATTCGTGACGTCATATAAGTGGATTGATGATTTCTAAGTCTCGAAAGATTCTGAACTAAGCATTAACTTCTGAGTTGACCATTCGGGAACAGTTATTCAAACTTGAAGCTACAGTGGAAGATCTGGTGTTAGAAGCATAGTGTATTCAGACTTGAGTAACAGATTGTGGTTTAGTTTCGAGTATTTTAGTTGTGAACAGTATCTGTTCAGTTACCTCAGATCTCAGTACCTCAGAAGTGAATGTATTCAGTTTTTGGATAAAGTTGCTTTGACATCAGAAGTGATAAATTCAGATTTGGGATATTTGTATAACAGAGCTTTCAGATATCGAAACAGTATCAGTTGTTACATTCAGTTGTTACATTCAGCTGTTGCATTCAGTGGTTGCATTCAGATGTTGCAAGTACACAGTTATCTCTATATATTCAGTTGTGACAGATATGTATACACAAGCAGCGGCAAGATAACGACTTATTGCAAGGCAGAAAGAACTATTTTAACAGAAAGAACTTTCAGGCGTAAGGAACGAACAGCTTCAAACGCTACCATATGTTTAAATTGGAAAGAATCAATGGTTACGATTGGATCGTACAAATGCCTGGAATTAAGGAGACAATGTCAGAGCTATTTTGGGTGATTGTACGCAGTATACAGAGGACGTTATACGACGTTTGCTCAAATATGTATATACGATAATTTGGCCCTGATGAAGCGCAGATTACCATTTGGTGGAGCAGGATACACGGTTTTACGATGAACATATATTCAAAAAAGGATTTTGTTTCCTTAGGCGAAA
The DNA here is from genome assembly GCA_001598015.1 of Dorcoceras hygrometricum. Lineage (NCBI taxonomy): Eukaryota > Viridiplantae > Streptophyta > Magnoliopsida > Lamiales > Gesneriaceae > Dorcoceras > Dorcoceras hygrometricum. The sequence goes on along the minus strand of KV014904.1, from coordinate 119,300 downwards.
TTTAATGACCGTTGAGATCAAATGGTATAAAAGGCTGAAGAATTCAAATTGAGAAGACCTCTGCCAATTCTCCTATCCTCGCCTATTCTACGTCTTCATCTTTCTCGAGCTTATTATCTATTTGAATCTATCTTTCAAAAGCTCACACAGTCACTGGAAATCTACACTGCAAAAATTATTTGAAGTTCCATTGATTTCAATCTAGAAGAACAGTTTCTTAGTTGTTCTAAATAGCTTAATCTTCGAGATATCATCTTCTTGTTCACCTTTGTGAATCGAGTTTCATAGTATAGAAACCAGAAGATTTACAGTCTCAAAACCATTGTATTTTATTGTTATCATTCAGATTGAGTCTGTAACGAACTGGTTGTTTAAAGCAGTTCGAGAAATACTAAGTGTTGTAAACAATAGCTGCGTCTGCTTGTTGATTGGAGTTGCTAGGAGTTCACCTGGAGCAAGGCTCGGTGATTGGGTGTTTACAGTGTCTGTACTCATCAAAGCCTTCTAGTGGAACCTTCCTGAATAAGGAAGAAGGGGAGACGTAGGATTTGATATCTGAACTTCCACAAACAAACTCTCGACCCTATACTTTTAATTTACTGCATTTATTTATCATTACACTGTTAACAGATTGATTAACTTCATTCCGAACATTATTTGTTAGTCGAGAAATCTTATTTGAGACTGAGATACCTTAAATCTGGTAACTCAGATTTAAGTTAAGCGATGCGCTGTAAAAATCATTTTAAGGTTTCGAAAATTTAAAATATAGGAGTTCATTCAACCCCCCCAATTCTGAACTCCTAAGGCTGTTTTTCTATCCATATTGATCCTATCATCGTCGATCGTGATAATGATGAAACCACAACTATACTCGAAACCAATGTTCCCTGAGCTGGTTTAACCAAGTTGATCTGAGCTGATTGGTTTGACTGAGCTGGTTTGACCAAGCTGATCTGAGCTGTGATATGAGATCTGATCTGTGTTTCTATGATATGATGTGAGCTGTATTGTTACCATTTCAGGTTATCTAGGTACTTCAGCTAGGCCAGGAGGTGGGCCAGCTAGGCCAAGAGGTGCGTCAGCTAGTGGAGCTCCTTATGAGTTGATCGAGTGTCCCATCTATATATATAGATATATATCTGTGTCTGTGTGTGTGTGTGTATTGTCGCGTCATTACCAGTGGATGCCCTGAGTATTAGTAGTTGTTGCATATGGCTTGACATTGCTGTTCTTGAATTTTTATATACATATTTTAGTTGTCTGGGAGATTGGATGTTGATTATGTTAGAGTAGGTGCCCAACTAGCCAATTGTTGAGAGTGGGCCTGTTGACTCTACTGTAAAAATGATCTTTATTCATATAATTTACAGTTATCTGGCATTCTTTATCTTCATTATTACGATTACAAGTTGTTGGATAAAGACCTTGAATGCAATACAGTGTATGTTAGATGTGATAGTGGATTTGATGGCTATCATGAAACACATCTAATAGTCACTGTGTATTCTAAAGGAGTTTCTAGTTGATTAGGCTGTCCAAAAGAGGATAAGGGCTGCCCGAGCTTGAGACTAGAATATTCGATGCAAAGTACCACGTTTCATTGGTAGGGAACATAGTGATGTTCTGAGCATGCAGATGGATAGTGATCTGGTGATCTATCGAACTACCCTCGTTCAATCTTTCCAAGTGATTATCATTTGTTGAGTTGATTAAGTCTGAGGTCTTGGTTGTACAGATTAGTCCTTATTACTCGAAACGTCATTGAGACTCTACATGATAGGTGCCTCAATTTGACCCGTTTACCGACTCAGCTGGGGTCATCAGGTGGCAGGATTGGGTGAGGTCCCGATGCATGTAGGAGTCGATGATTCGTTGTCAAGGATTCACCGCTCGCCCTTGTGCATGGATATCCTATGCTATCTGAGGAGATAATAGTGTGACAAATTTCTGGACAGAGTACTAGATGTGTTTTAGGTAAATGGGTTTACCTAGTAACACATGCGATGTCACTATTTGATCTCCAAGATGTATTCATGGTTATGGGATCTCTAGCGACTCTCAATTTACCAATGGTCGTTGATCTGATCGTGATATTTGAGTTGAAAGGACCGTATTATACACTAACCATGACCGAATGGTTCTTGCAGGTACTATCAGTGATACCTAGGGGATCATGGGAAGATGTTGCTAGACGCTTTATCATGATCCGATGGGTAAGTCCGAAATGTGTTTTCAGAGTCACAAAGAGTTGTGAGCCCACGGATAGCTGTATCCCTGAATCATTGAGGGTCACACAAGTACTGGTTTCTCAATTCCTGTACGAAAATTGTACTCAAATTTTTGAGTATATTAGGAGGAAGGATGGAAGTGTGACTTCCTAAAATTGTCTTGGTAAGTATGAAATTCCTTTTAGCTGATAGGGGCCTAAGTGCTATCTTGGATTAGGTGGTCCGAGAAATAGTTTTACATCATAATGTTCAGTTTTGTAAATTGTGCAGATCGGTCCGATCTGATCGTCGATCGGGATTATGATGAAGCCACAACGATGGACTTGAATTCAATGTTCTCTGGGCCTGGGCCTGACCTGAGCCCATTAACCTGGTTTAAGCCCATGAAATATTTATAAATATGGGCTTAGGGGGAGCTTTTCATTTACACCAAGTTGTATTGACAACTCAATAGCTCCCCTCCCCTCCTCTCTCTCGCCCTCCTCCTCCTGCCGTCGCGCCGCCGCCGTCGCCGTTGGAATTCGTTCCGACCATCTTGGCATGAGGATTCCGTTCATGAAATCTTCATTGGTTTTCTAGTACAAACCAGTGAAGGAGTTGAGTCTCCGATCGTGGACTGGATTGGACGTTCATCAACCGTTCAACCGTTGAAGGGCCATTTCCTTCGTGGACTGGTCGGAGCCAGGCACCTAATTAAATGCTTTAAACACCCTATATATGTTTAGCATTTAATTTCATGTGTTGACCGTTCCCGGGCATTTGATTTTAAACTTACATGGTGCCCCGAGAGCGGGATCCGGATCAGCCGCTACGCCAACAGTTATTACCTGACTTTTCGTTAGAGTAGATGCCCAACTAGCCAACTTGTGGCGTGTGGGTTTTATAGACTCTTGTATGAAACAATCTTTATATATGATATTAACATTTTTTTATGGCATTCTTTATTTTCATTATGTTATATAATGTTAATAATTGTATTTGATAAAGACCTAGAATGCACCATAGTGTATGTTAGATGTGATAGTGGGTATGACGGCTATCATGAAACATATCTAATAGTCACTGTGTATTCTGAACACGTTCCTAGTCGATTGGGCCGTCAAAATGAGGATAAGGCCGCCCTAGTTCGAGACTAGCATCTGCAATGTGAAGTACCATGTTTCATTGGTAGGGAACATTGTGATGTTCTGAACATGCAGATGGATAGTGACCTGGTGATCTATAGAACTACCCTCGTTCGGACTTTCCAAGTGGTTACCATTTGTCGAGTGGATAAGTCCGAGGTCTAGGTTGTACTGATTAGTCCTCACGACTCCAAACATCATTGAGACTCTACATGATAGGCGTCTCACTTTGACCCGTTTGCCGACTCACTTGGGTCATTAGGCGGCGGGATTGGGTGAGATCCCGATGCATGTAGGATTCGATGCTTCGTTGTCGAGGATTCACCGCTCGCTCTCATGTGTGGATATCCTATGCTATCTGAGGGGATAATAGTGTATAAATCTCTGGCCAGAGTACTAGAAGTGTTTTAGGTAAATGGGTTTACCTAGTTACACTCGCGATGTCACTATTCGATCTCCAAGATGTATGCATAGCTATCGGATCTCTAGCGACTCTCGATTTACCAATGGTCGTTGATCTGATCGGGATATATGTGTTGAAAGGACCGTACTATACGCTAACCACGACCAACTGGTTCTTGCAGGCACTATCAATGATTCCTAGGGGATCATGGCGCGATATTGCTAGACGCTTTACCATGGTCCGTTGGGCAAGTCCGAAATTGCGATTTCGGAGCCACAATGGTTGTGGGCCCACGGCTAGCTGTATCCCTGAACCATTGAGGGTCACACAAGTACTGGATTCATGATTCCCGCACGGAAACTGAGCTCAATGTGTTGAGCATACGAATAGGATTTTAGGGAGTGCGACTTCCTAAAATTCAACAGGGGTCAAATTGCGATTTTCCCACTGTTGAGGGGCAAAACTGTCATTTTGGACTAGGTATCTGAAAAATTGTTTTTCACGTCATAACATTTAGTTTTTGAAACCGATTTGATCGGTCCGATCTGATCGTCGATCGGAGTTATGATGAAACCGTGGTGATTTAAATGAACCGAATGTTCATATATGGACTTGGGCCTGACCCAAGTCCAATGGGCCGGTTCAAACCCATGTATACATATTATATGTTATATTGTATTAGGGTTTTTTAATCACTTGCAACATTACAACCCTAGACCTAAAGAAACGGCCGCCCTCCTCTCACTAGCCACGCCGCCGCCGGCCATTCAAACCCATGTATACATATTATATGTTATATTGTATTAGGGTTTTTTAATCACTTGCAACATTACAACCCTAGACCTAAAGAAACGGCCGCCCCCTTCCTCTCATAGCCACGCCGCCGCCGGCCACTCCAAGCGCCGTCGCCGCTTGCCGTGATTGGACTTGTTCCGATCAGCTTGACGAGGAGTTTCCGTCCGTGCTAAAATCCGTCACATCTTCTAGTGCAGATTGACTGAGGAAGACTGATTCCGGTCATGGACCTGATTGGAGAATCTACCGCCACCTACCGTGAAGAGCCTGTTTTCTTGTAAATCTGGTTGGAGCCAGACGCCTAGACGCCAGCAAGGTAACTATCTACGAACACCCTATGAATGTTTGTAGA
>KV014904.1:85498-110526 GCA_001598015.1 Dorcoceras hygrometricum | reverse complement strand
TTAGGCAAAAGTATTAAGGCGATCTGATCTGATCGAGGTGGTGAATACTTAAGTGCTGAATTTCAAGACTATCTGAAAGAGAATGAGATTCTCGCACAGTGGACCCGCCACACCACTATTCAAGGCTGAAGTAGAAAATCAATTGGGCAAAAGTATTAAAGCACTTTGATCTGATCGAGGTGGTGAATACTTGAGTGCTGAGTTTCAAGACTATCTGAAAAATAATGGGATTCTCGCACAGTGGACCCCTCCGGCCACACCACAGCTCAATGGTGTAGCGGAGCGTCGTAATCGAACTTTGATGGACATGGTTCGATCTATGATGAGCTTCACTGAGCTTCCTACCTCGTTTTGGGGCTATGCGCTCGAAACGGCGGTAATGTTGTTGAACAATGTCCACACCAAGGCAGTAGATAAGACTCCATATGAGATGTGGATGGGCAAACCACTCAAATACTCATACATGAGGATTTGGGGATGTCCTGCTTACGTGACACAGACAGTGGGAGATAAGCTGGATACGAGATCCATCTTATGTTACTTCGTTGGGTATCCAAAGAATTCCATTGGATACTACTTCTACTATCCAAGTGAAACAAAAGTGTTTGTTTCTAGGAATGCCACCTTTATGGAAAGGGAATTTCTACTTGATACAAAGGGCAAGATAGTAGAACTCGAAGAGGTTCAAGAACCAACTGAAGTACCAAGTGAATCTCCTGCGCCTCCAGAGCCAGTACCAGAAATGGTCGCACCTAGGAGATCCGAAAGAGTTCCTAGGGCTCCTGAGAGATATGGTTTTCTCCTTGAAGATGATCAAGGTGATTAAGTTGTTGGATCTGATCCAAGAACTTTCAAGGAGGCAATTTCCGATGCTGATTCTAATTTATGGCTTGAAGCAATGCAGTCTGAGTTTGACTCAATGCATGCGAACCAAGTTTGGACTCTTGTTAACCCTCCCGAAGGAATTGTTCCTATTGGGTGCAAATGGGTATACAAGAGGAAACTTGGGCCTGATGGTAAGGTAATGACCTACAAGGCACGACTGGTCGCGAAAGGTTACACTCAAAGGCAAGGTGTTGAATATGATGAAACCTTCTCGCCATTCGCAATGTTCAAGTAAATTAGAATCTTGTTAGCCATAGCCACATGGTACGACTATGAGATATGGCAAATGGATGTGAAAACTGCGTTCCTTAATGGAAACATTAAGGAAGAGATCTATATGACGCAGCCTGAGGGTTTCACATCTGTAGGAAGTGAGCATAAGGTATGCAAACTTCAGAGATCGATCTACGGTCTCAAACAAGCATCGAGAAGTTGGAACCTGAGATTCGATGAAACAATTAAGGAATTTGGTTTCATCAAGAATCCCGAGGAGCCATGTGTATATAAGAAGGTAGTTAAAAGCGCTGTGACATTCCTCGTACTTTATGTTGATGACATTCTACTCATTGGGAATGATGTAGGAATGCTGCAGTCAACTAAAGTCTGGTTATCTAGGATTTTCGATGAAGGACATGGGTGAAGCATCCTATATTCTTGGAATACAGATCTATCGAGATAGATCGAAACGGTATGCTCGGACTCACCCAACGCATATGCTCTGAGTGTCACGAGCCGCTACCAGGCCAACCCCGGCCAATTGCATTGGAAGGCTGTGAAAGATATTCTTAAGTACTTGCGAAGGACTAAGAATATGTTCATGGTCTATGGGGGTGGTGAACTGAAATTGGAAGGCTACACTGATTCTAGCTTCCAGTGTGACGTGGATGACTCGAAGTCTACCTCTGGATTTGTATTCATGCTCAATGGTGGTGCTGTCTCTTGGAAGAGTTCCAAGCAAGACACCATCGCGGATTCAACCACTGAGGCTGAGTACATCGCAGCATCAGCTGCTGCTAAGGAGGCGGTTTGGATAAGGAATTTCGTCCAAGAGTTGGGCGTCATTCCTGATGGAGTTGGTCCAGTCCCGATGTACTGCGACAACACGGGTGCCGTTGCGCAAGCAAAGGAGCCTAGGTCTCACCAAAGATCCAAACATATACTGAGGAAATACCACATAATCCGGGATATTGTGGCTAGAGGTGACATAGCAGTTGAGAGAGTCGCCTCTGCGGACAACGTTGCTGATCCACTTACGAAGCCCTTGCCAGGACCGTTGTTTGAAAAACATCACGAAACAATGGGACTGCGCTTGATGAGTAGTTGGCTATAGGGCAAGTGGGAGATTGTTAGAGTAGATGCCAACTAGCCAACTTGTGACGTGTGGGTTTTATAGACTCTTGTATGAAACGATATTTATATATGATATTCGCATTTCTTTATGGAATTCTTTATTTTCATTATGTTATATAATGTTAACAATTGTGTTGGATAAAGACCTAGAATGCACCATAGTGTATGTTAGATGTGATAGTGGGTATGACGGCTATCATGAAACACATCTAATAGTCACTATGTATTCTGAACACGTTCCTAGTCGATTGGGCCGTCAAAATGAGGATAAGGCCGCCCGAGTTCGAGACTAGCATCTGCGATGTGAAGTACCATGTTTCATTGGTAGGGAACATTGTGATGTTCTGAACATGCAGATGGATAGTGACCTGGTGGTCTATCGAACTACCCTCGTTCGGACTTTCCAAGTGGTTACCATTTGTCGAGTGGATAAGTCTGAGGTCTTGGTTGTACTGATTAGTCCTCACGACTCGAAACGTCATTGAGACTCTACATGATAGGCGTCTCACTTTGACCCGTTTGCCGACTCACTTGGGGTCATTAGGCGACGGGATTGGGTGAGATCCCGATGCATGTAGGAGTCGATGCTTCGTTGTCGAGGATTCACCGCTCGCTCTCATGCGTGGATATCCTATGCTATCTGAGGGGATAATAGTGTATAAATATCTGGCCAGAGTACTAGAAGTGTTTTAGGTAAATGGGTTTACCTAGTTACACTCGCGATGTCACTATTCGATCTCCAAGATGTATGCATAGCTATCGGATCTCTAGTGACTCTCGATTTACCAATGGTCGTTTATCTGATCGGGATATATGTATTGAAAGGACCGTACTATACGCTAACCACGACCAACTGGTTCTTGCAGGCACTATCAGTGATACCTAGGGGATCATGGCGCGATGTTGCTAGGCGCTTTACCATGGTCCGTTGGGCAAGTCCTAAATTGCGATTTCGGAGCCACAATGGTTGTGGGCCCACGGCTAGCTGTATCCCTGAACCATTGAGGGTCACACAAGTACTGGATTCATGATTCCCGCACGGAAACTGAGCTCAATGTGTTAAGCATACGAAGAGGATTTTAGGGAGTGCGACTTCCTAAAAGTCAACAGGGGTCAAATTGCGATATCCCGCTGTTGAGGGGCAAAACTGTCATTTTGGACTAGGTATCTGAAAAATTGTTTTTCACGTCATAACATTCAGTTTTGAAAACTGATTCGATCGGTCCGATCTGATCGTCGATCGGAGTTATGATGAAACCGTGGTGATTTAAATAAACCGAATGTTCATATATGGACTTGGGCCTGACCCAAGTCCAATGGGCCGGTTCAAACCCATGTATACATATTATATGTTAATATTTTATTATGGTTTTTTAATCACTTGCAACATTACAACCCTAGACCTAAATAAACGGCCGCCACCTTCCTCTCATAGCCACGCCGCCGTCGGCCAATCCAAGCGCCGCCGTCGGCCGCCGCCTCTTGCCGTGATCGGACTTGTTCCGATCATCTTGACGAGGAGTTTCCGTCCGTGCTAAAATCCATCACATCTTCTAGTGCAGATTGACGGAGGAAGACTGATTCCGGTCGTGGACCTGATTGGAGAATCTACCGCCACCTACCGTGAAGAGCCAGTTTTCTTGTAAATCTGGTTGGAGCCAGGCGCCTAGACGCCAGCAAGGTAACTATCTACGAACACCCTATGAATGTTTGTAGATTCTATTGAATGTATTGAACACTTTCCGAGCAATTTTTGTTTCTCCGCTGCGCCCCGGGAAGTGGGATCCGGATCCGCCACCGTGTTCCAACACTTTTTGCACGTATGGTGAACATGTTAGCTCTGCATGTGTGTAAATAATTTCTAAATGAACTAGTATCTTTGTTTTGAGTATTCAGATATTTTTACTCGTTATTTTCATATCAGGTCTAAAGAAAAATTTTAACCAGATTTTAAGTTTTCGTATTAATCATTAATTGTATGCTTAATCTATAATTATGAGAATCAGTCCTGACAAAGAATTATCTCAGATCAATACAAATTAGATTAGAAGCACAAAGAACAATTAAGAACAGAGCAGTTCAGATGAATAGGTGTAACGCCTAGAAATTCCTGACTACGTAGAAATGAGTGCATAACTAGGGGAAAAATAATTTTAGATTATTACATGTCATCTTATGTGATTTATTTATGATTTTCATATTGCATGGTATGTATGTCCCGTCTTCAGCCTGTTGAGTTACGGACGCGTGGACGAGACTATGGACGATCGATATGAAAATAATTTAAGATTTTTAAGTTCTTAGATTTTTAAGAATAAATTTATTATTTTTAAGCAGCAATTTCTGAAAATTGGAGTTTTTATGATTATTTTGGAGGGGAATCCGTTTTTCGCCTATACGGGCTGTTTTAATTGATTTTAATGTGCTTTAAAATTTGAGGGGACTTTAATTACGAAAATTTGAGATTTTTAAAGCCAGTTTAAATTTTGATTAACATTTTATTCTAGTGGAGGGGCAAACATGTCAAAATCCTTTTTAATTCCTTAATTAAGCCATAGGGGTCATTTTGTCACCCTCACTTTACATAACACAAAATTTATTCAACCCTAGCCTCCTCCACCTCTAAGCAGTTGTCCCCCTCCTCTCCATCTCACCCCCATCGAAATTTCAAGATCTTTGGTGATTCAAAGGCGGTCGTGCCCCGATCTCGCGTCCTCTACGTCGGTAACTCGCATATCTCAATCTTCTCCAAGCAAGGCATGTAATATCTATTCTTTTTCTCACCATTTAAGCCATAGTAAACTGTTTTTAAAGTTTAATGCATGAATTGTTCGTGAATTATGTAGATCTATGCGCTAGTGCTTGATATCTGTCAGGCCACGTGCGCTAATACAAAAATTAGTCACAATTATGCGGAAGCATCATAAAAATATGGCTAAAAATTTTCGAATAAGGGCCTGATCCAATATCATCTCAAATTACATCATACTTAAAATAGAGTTAAACCCAAAACTCAAAAAACAACAACACTCACGATCCCCAACATACAAAGGCGCAGGACATCCCCTGGCTCAATATAATTATAACTATACTGGGACTCAATCAGAAAGGGGATCGACCAGCTGAAGCTCCACTCTGTCCAGCTTGGTTACCTGAAGAACCTGCCGAGGCCAACACAAACCAAGGCAGCCCAAAACAGGGAAAATAAACGAGGTCAAACCTCAGTACGAAGAGCATAATAAAAGCATAAATCATATCAGACAATGCAATATATCTATCGTGCAATGCATGAAAGGGGTACCAAGAATCATCGGTAGGCAAACAGAATAGCACAACGACTCAGCTGTGCAATCTCATCAATCATCATCATCTTGTGATCTTCAGGTACGACGACTCAGCCGACCATCACAAGGCAGTGTGGTATTCAGGCGCAACGACTCAGCTGGCCACCACATCAAAACAACGTTGGACCTTTCAGGCACGACGACTCAGTCGGCCGATCACAACGTGTAAAGGGATTCAGCTTTCAATAGAATCAGGCTCAATATGCATGCGTGAATGCACAACAGACTCATGCTTAATCAATGCATACATCACACGCACAAACATCAATGAGCACAGAAGCAGATAATTCAGCAGTCAATACAAAACACATCAGTTAACACACAATAGAAATATTCCCAAAGCTGATATCAAAAACTGCTTAATACATAGCTCAATTCGTACCTCAAACCTCAACAGATTTTACACAACAGAAGGGCGCAGCAACCAACTCAAGTTCACTACCCAAGCAGCTCCACGGCCACTCAGCAAAAGCTACTACAAGCTCAAATCTGTCAAAGTATCTAGCAATTCAGCTCAAATCTAAACTCAACAGCTTAAATTCTAAAGTCCAGTAGCTTAACTCGGCCACCTAGCTCCTACAGAGCACTACTCAGCTCTTATACGAAGCTTAAAAAGGGAAAGAATCGCTTACCCAAAGATGTCGAAGAACAGAAGAACTACTGGTCCACAATCGCGAAGACTCTCAAGCACTGTAGATGCTTCGCGCTCCTCAATTCCGGCGACTACATTCTCCAAACTGGTACCAATCGAAAGCCCTAGAGAAGACGAGCTCAGCGCTACCAATCTTACTCCAAACGGCGGCGAGAAACGACGGCAATCGACGGAAATAGGGTTCGAATGAACAGTAGAAATCGAGGGTTATCGGGGAAGAAGATAGGAAATCTAAGATTAAAAAAATGCTCTAAGTGTCGATCAGCACTTGAATTTTAAATCCCCAATCAAAGCTACAACAGAAGTCATCATCGACTAATTCAGATGTCTCACCAACTCAGATCTTGGTACAAAAAAGCTTTCATTCTAAGGCAGAAGTCTCTCGCAACTGGCCTCAGCTGTCTCGAATCAGACTTTGCTACTCTCTACTATCGCAACACAAAAACGACGTCGCGCTAACTTATCCAAACGACGTAGCAGATCTCTACTGCTGAAACAGATCTCTCGCTAGCAACATCTGAACGCGCTAACTACCAGCGGTCAACTCAGCTGTTGACTAACACACGACAACTTCTCGCACCCGCGTGCTAACGCTAACAGCTGCCTCTCGATACACTCTCACTGCTGAGTTGACTAGCGTTGACATCTGGTCACGCTACTACTGAAAACACAATACGACGTCGCATTACCTCCAACAACGCCACATCTGACCAGCGCTCAAAACGACAGCGCTTTGTTCCCTGCTTGCAACAACTCACGCAAACACACAAGCGCACATCTGAGCATCCAGATTTCGTTAAAAACTGAAATTCTAAAAATCACTAAATCCTCAAATCTGAAAACCCGATACTCAAAAACTCAATTAGCTAATTCCAAACCAAATCTAATTAGCCAAAAATCGTACTTTAGCAAATTCTAGTCCTCACAATATCCATGCATGGCTCACGAAATTTCAGCATGTTTTTGATCTTTTCTTGCATTGATTCGACCAAGGGCTGCTCAAGGGGCCAAGGTGTGGTTCATGGTGGTCCTAGGGTGGTCAAGTGATGGTCCTCTAATGTAGGGAAGGTGGCTCGACCACCTTGGTCGAGCCAAGCAACACGCATGGCCGCATGGAGCACACGGCGTAGCAGCCCCTTACTAGCCTTAGTGCGTTCGGTGTGGTCCATGGTTGGGGTCGTGGTTGGTCCCATTAGAACCAGCCGGACCTGGGGGAGGTCCAGCCGACAGGGCTCCGGCCAGTGGTGGCCGGAGCAGGGAGAACGAAGGGATTGAACGGACGTTGCTCGGGTGTGGCACGCAAGGGTGGTGGCGTGTGCTTAGGATTTTCCTTGCATTGACCGGCCGGTTTGGCTGGACCGATTGGTTCGGTTGGATCGGTATTGGTTCATCGAGTGTCGAGTCAAAATATTTTAAAGTTGGTCCGAGTTATTTTAATGTTGGACCGGTTATTTTAATTTTTGATCAAAGCTCCAATTTTAAAGAAATTGGTCAAATGTTTTAAATTGAGTCAAACTTTTAATTTAATTGGAATTAGTGTTTATTTTAAGTTTTAGAAAGTCAAAATTGGAGTCTTTGGATTTTTATTTAAGTCAAAATTGACCATGAGATTTTAAGTTGGTCAAAATTGGTCATTTGGTCAAAATTAGTTATTTGGGTCAAAATTGATCAATTTATTTTAAAGTCAAAATTAGCCAAGTTATTCTAAATCAAAATTGATTTTGAAATTAGTCAAAATTGGCCTTCAGATTTTAAAGTCAAAATCGGATTTTCAATTGAGGTCAAAATTGGTCTTGTGATTTATAATTAAGTCAAAATTGGACTGTGTTAGGAATTTTAAAGGGGAATTCTTCTAAGTCAAGCGCTAATTCAATGGTAAAGTTAAGTCTAGAAGTAGGGTCATGCTCCTGAACCAGTCCTTAAACAAAGTAGAAAATGTAGAAGCCCGTGAATGTATATTTAATTATATATGTAGTATCCTATGTACGTAAATGTTTTAAAACAAAGAATTAAATATACATTGACGGGCTAAGCTTTTAAAATTGCATGTTTTATGAAATTGCATGCATCTCGAATGCTTTATAAAAGGTTATGGGCATGTTTTAAAAGAAAAATCGAGGGATTGAAGTGATTTGTGGCAAGTTTACGATGAGGGGATTCGGGATACCGGGCCAGATGAACTTCTGTTCATGTATTACAAGCTTATGGATCCATATGTTTACGGCATGGTGAAGTGGCAAGCATAGAGGTGTGAGGGATCCCGAGATAAGGTCGGGTGAACCGTACCGCCACGTATGTTGCTTTTTAGATTGATCAATCGAACATGGTCCATACTTCATGATACGACTCATACGTTTTTATGTTATGCTATGTCATGCCTTTTGTATGTTATATGCTATGTATGCTTTGAAATGTACGAACAAGGTTTTTAAGATCATTCATGCATTCATGTTATTTTATTACACGTATGTGCTTGCATGTGACCTTATGTATACGTACCTTGTTATTTTAAAAGATAGAGCATGATGAGCCTCTAGGCTCACTAGGTTTAAATGGTGCTGGTGATGACCCTATAGTGTATGTCCCGACTGGCGATGAGAACCTTTGAGCGCCCGCTGCAGCAGTACCTCGTGGCCGCATTGATGTTTCACTTTTGTTATGATACACTTTTAGTATGTTGGTTTTAACTTGTTCATTTTCAGCACTTTTCGCAGTATGATTTTTAAACAGTACGGATGAATTTATGTTTTAAGATATTTATTTGATTTATGTTTTGAAGTGATGGTTTAGAAAATGTTTTAAAAGGGAACGAGCCACACTTTCTAAGTTTAATTATTCCGCAAACGTTTAAAAAGAAATTTCTAGAGTCTGGTTCATTTCAGTTGGTATCAGAGCGGTGGTTCTGGTGGGGTACTAGCCTGCTGCGTGGAGCTCGGAAGTCGCACTACCAGTCTGTGAGTTTTACTATTTTATGATTTATGTTTGTGTTTGCATGCTGCATGTTTTATTTCTGCATGAGTTGGCCTTAGAAATTTTAAGAAGTAGACGCTTAGTCATGCACTTAGATTTACGTGATAAGGTTTTGGTGTACCAGAATGCCTCCCAGATGTGATAGGACACATCAGGATGATTCTATGCCTCCTCCTCCTCCCCCACCATCTCAGTTGACACCTTATGAGAGGGCTAGAGTGGATATGCTAGTCGGGATCATAGAATTTTCGAGCGTCAGTCGGAGCGACCCGGGAAGTCGCATGAGTAGGACGTGGCTGAGAGGTTCCGTGAGCAGGGACCTAAGGAGTTTTCAGGGATTACCGATCTGCTAGTTGCTGAGTAAAGAACTTCTAGGAAGTTCTATGCCCTAGTTGCTAAGTTGATATAAGTGAGAACTGTTAGATCTTCTAGACTTACTTTGAGAACCTTGACAGATAGAACTAGCGAACTTAGAAATGTCATAGGCTTCTAACTGCTTTTTGGGATTTAGTATGACCCGTAAACGTGTATCGGTGTGACGTTTATGTTTCAGGAGAGATTCGAGTGCTAGGTGTGACTACCCTCGGATTGCTAGACTCAGGGGCGACCCACGCATTTATTTCGAGTGCGTTCACACAGATGATGGGTATTGTTCCGGAGAGCTTGGGAGTAGCTCTAGCCGTGACTATTCCCACAGGAGTGGAGTTGACGATGACCAACGTCATGCAGGGATTGATGATGACGCTCTAGGATCATGCGATCAGAGTGGATTTGGTCGTTTTGCCGATGTCAGGATTCGACCTCATCCTAGGCATGGATTGGTTGACGGGTTTGGAGCGGTGATCGATTTCCAGTGGAGGTCAGTGACTATGAGGCCGCCAGGGCAGAATAACTTCTTATTCGAGGCAGCGAGGAGACCGTGGAAGCCCGGATTCATATCATTTCTACAGGCCAGGAATCTAGTTGAGCTCGGATGTCAGGCATTTCATGGCCAGTGTTATCGCTTCAGGAGATTCAGCAGGCCCTTCACTGTGACGCCCCAAAATCCATAGGACCACATTTATGCATTTTATTAATCATATGGGCCAATTGGCAATTTTAAATATTATGTATCTGCTGAATTGTTGATTTCAGCAGGTGATGGTGCTCTGCAGCTGATTTCAGCAGGTAACTCCAAAGAGCAATGCACAAGTTGGTTTGAAATTGATTGTAAAATGTTTTAAGGAGGTAAAATGATTTCTTTTGAAAAGGGTTTGGTGTTTTACAAATTAAAATAATATGGAGGGAATTTTACTAACTTTTAGGAATGTGTCATGCTTGATTTCACAAGTAGCTTGCCACTAATCCCTTTCATATAAATACTTGTTTCTAAAGTAAGATTTGTATCATTTGCAAAGAAAAGTTTTAAAGTGTTTTCAAAGAAATTTCCAAAAGAATTGTGTGTTGCTCAACAAGGAGGATTCTGCAGGAATTAGTTGTGGTTGCAAAGCTTCAAATCAAGGCACGTAAAAGCTGATCTTTTTCTACACCATTTGAAGTATATATTGTGTTTTATTGGATCTGCGTGCCTGTATATTATGGATATATTTAAAGTTCATGTTTGAAATGATTTAGACATGAAAAGGAAAGAAAGATGGGTTCGAAAATGATGTTTTGATGTTCATAAGGCTTCCAGTATGATTTTCAGAAAGTTTACGAAGTTTAAAAGATACTGAGGATTGGAATTCATTTCCAGAAATGTTATGAATGTTCTTCTCGAAATAGCAGTAATGTTAGAATTTGATAACTGTGAAATCGGTAGCTGTTGGTTGAATCATTGGTATGGTTTGATAGGCAGCAGCTGATGACATTGTTATTGTTCTGATATCACAAATGTCGAGTTATGTCCCAGCAGCTGTTTCTACTTGTTAAGATTCAGCAGCTGTATTGATATAATGTTTATGAATGCTTTCTTCTCTGTTGTAATATCAGGATTTGATGATTTGTGAAATCAGCAGTGCTAGTTAGATCAGTATAAAGTCTGGTTTAATAGGCAACGGCTGGTAGCGCGATTGTTGTTTTGATGTTACAAGCGTTTTTCATAAAATTCAGCAGAAGCACTGTTCATCAGCAGATGCGTCTTTCTTTAATTATATCAGCAGTTGTTTTCCTTTGATTAGGAATCAGCAGCTGCATTGTGAGTTTAAATTCAGCAGTTGCTTTAATTTCAAGTACTGTTCATTCCAGCTGGTACTAGTCTTGCGACTGGTACTATTCATTTATATAATCATGTTAGCACTTTTCCTTGCAACTGATTGATGTGCTAACGACGTCGTTCCATTTAATTATACAAAGATCAGCAGGTAGTTTTGTATTCGTCTGCTGATCACCCCAACGACATCGTTTCATTTTATATTTATTCTTTCGACTGGATTCTTATGTGTTGCGACTGGTACTGTTCACCAGCAGATGTATTTCGTTTCATTTCAGCAGGTATTAGTCTTGCGACTGGTACTATTCATTTCGACTGGTTTTTCTCTCAATCAGTTCCAGTTTAACGATATGTTTCCAAAGTCGAATTCAATACTCAGTAAAAGTTTTAAAATGGGAAGCAAATGTTTAAAATGATGGAACCCGATGTTTTACAGAAATGTTTAAAGAAAGATTGTTAAGGAACGAAAGATGTTTTAGATTATGGCATAGATAGTTAAGGTCACCAAGGAGAAGGGTTTGCAGTTGTCCAGATGTCAATTGCCCTTTCACATGAGCTATATGCTAAACTGATATCGGGAGTCATTTTGATCAAAGTGCAACACGGACCAAATAGAACTTATATGCCATGATCAACTGAAAATGAAGTTGAAAGAAATGAGAAACTGGGCTATCTTCCCCTGTTTCTGCCATTGAAATGTTTATGAAAATGATACTGTATATTGAAGTTCCTTAACATATGCATTGTACAGATGTCTGCCTGCGTTTTATGAAATTGTTATTACTCAGATTTTACTTGCTGAGCCTTTAGGCTCACTAGCTTTTAAAATGGTGCAGGTACGACAGCTGAAGGAGGAACAGCAGGTGTAACTTGAATCAGCAGATGGGTGGCGTTGTGTTTATCCAAGGCCTACGTTTTCCGTGTCGTAATTTTATTGTTTTGATTAGGTTGTGCTGTATTAAATCAGTAGCAATGGTTGTATATTTATATCGAATATCAGCTGTTGTAAACCGCAATTGCAAAGTTATATGAAATACCCTGTTTTCCGCAAAAGTCTTTAGCAGTAGCGCGCGTATTTGAGTATCTGCTGAACTTTCGAATGGTTTTGTGTCTTGTTCCCTTTGAGTTATAAGAGATGCAGCTTATAACAAATCTTCTTTTAGCCCTTCTTTTATTCGAAAATTTTTGTTTACTCCAATTCTCGTGGCCCCATTGGGTTTGGGTGTCACAACATGGTATCAGAGCAACGTTCCTGAGATTAACACATGCACCATCAGCTGGATCAAAGTTCATCATCTGTTCTTCTAAAGTTGTGAGTTTATTTTCAAATTGTACAGATGTCTGCCTGCGTTTTATGAAATTGTTATTACTCAGATTTTACTTGCTGTGCCTTTAGGCTCACTAGCTTTTAAAATGGTGCAGGTACGACAGCTGAAGGAGGAACAGCAGGTGTAACTTGAATCAGCAGATGGGTGGCGTTGTGTTTATCCAAGGCCTACGTTTTCCGTGTCGTAATTTTATTGTTTTGATTAGGTTGTTCTGTATTAAATCAGTAGCAATGGTTGTATATTTATATCGAATATCAGCTGTTGTAAACCGCAATTGCAAAGTTATATTAAATACCCTGTTTTCCGCAAAAGTCTTTAGCAGTAGCGCGCGTATTTTAGTATCTGCTGAACTTTCGAATGGTTTTGTGTCTTGTTCCCTTTGAGTTATAAGAGATGCAGCTTATAACAAATCTTCTTTTAGCCCTTCTTTTATTCGAAAATTTTTGTTTACTCCAATTCTCGTGGCCCCATTGGGTTTGGGTGTCACATTCACTGTCTGATGTGGAGGTAGTCAGGGATTTTGAAGATGTATTCTCTGATGATGTTGTGGGAGTTCCACCGGAGCGAGAGGTGGAGTTTTCGATCGAGTTGATGCCAGGTACAGTGCCTATCTCTAAGGCACTGTATCGTTTGGCTCCTACCGAGATGAAGGAGCTGAAGGAGCAGATTCAGGAGTTGCTCGACAAGGGGTTTATTCGCCCTAGCTTTTCTCCATGAGGCACTCCAGTTCTGTTTGTGAAGAAGAAGGATGTCAGGATGAGATTGTGCATTGAATACCATGAGATGAACAGAGTTTCAGTGAAGAATAAGTACCCACTCTCGAGGATAGAGGATCTATTCGATCAGTTGCAGGGAGCTTCGGTGCTCTCAAATATTGATTTAAGATCTGGCTACCATCAGTTGAGGGTTAGAGAGGAGTACGTGTCCAAGACTGCTTTCCGAACACGTTACAGCCACTATGAGTTCTTGGTGATGTCGTTTGGCGTGATGAATGCCCCAGCGATTTTCATGGATTTGATGAACAGGGTATTCAGGCAGTATTTAGACCAGTTCATTATAGTTTTCATCGACGACATCCTGATCTATTCGAGGAGCTTGGAGGAGCATAGGCAGCACTTGCAGACAGCTTTGCAGACTTTGAGGTAGCACAGATTGTATGACTAGTTCAGCAAGTGCGAGTTTTGGCCGGAGCAGGTGGCATTCTTAGGGCATATTGTGTCGAGAGATGGGATATTAGTTGACCCATAGAAGGATGAGGCAGTGCAGAACTGGGGGATTCCGAGGAATGCAACGAAGATACGCAGTTTCTTGGGGTTAGCAGGATACTATCGCAAGTTTATCAAGGTCTTCTCTTCGATTTCAGTGCCCTTGACAGCCCTGACCAAGAAAAACGTGAAGTATGTGTGGAGTCCCGAGTGTTAGAGGAGCTTTGATCAGCTGAAGGAGGCCCCCACTTCAGCGCCAGTGTTAGCTATGACGGTGGATCAATGAGGAGTTTGTAGTGTACACAGATGATTCCCTGAGAGGTTTGGGTGCAGTTCTGATGCATGGAGGCAAGGTTATAGCACATGCATCGAGACAACTGAAGAGTTATGAGCAGAACTATCCGACGCATGATCTGGAGCTCACGGCAGTGGTGTTCGCATTGAATATTTGGAGGCACTATTTGTATGGCGAGAAGTGTCAGATCTCCACCGACCACAAGAGCCTCAAGTACTTCTTCACTCAGAAGGAGCTGAACATGAGGTAGCGCAGATGGTTGTGTTGGTGAAGGACTATGACTGTGACATTAGCTATCATCCGGGTAAAGCTAATGTAGTAGCATACGCTTTGAACCGTAAGACTGCAGTAGTGGCGTGTTTGTCAGTTGAGAGGACACTACAGGCTGAGATAGAGAGGTTTGGGCTAGAGTTTTATTCAGGAGGCTGTGCGTCGAGTTTAGCAGCACTCACAGTTCAACCGACTCATCGAGAGTGTATTAGAGAGGAGCAAGCCTCTGATGAGCAGTTACAGCAGTGGAGACAGCGGGATGAGGCCAGAGGATGAGGTTTGTACACAGTCGAGGATGGGATAGTCCGTTTTAGAGGCCGTATGTGGGTGCCGAGTACTGGACAGTTGAGAGCCGAGATCTTATCTGAGGCTCATGCATCGATGCACTCCATCCACCCAGGGGGTACGAAGATGTACAGAGATTTGCAGACATTGTATTGGTGGCCGGGGATGAAGAAGGATATTGGGAGATTTGTATCTGAGTGCTTGACTTGTCAGCAGGTCAAGGCAGAGCATCAATGATCGGCAGGGTTATTGCAGCCACATCCGATCCCCGAGTGGAAGTAGGAGCATATCACGATGGATTTTGTGGTTGGATTGCCCAGGAGTCCCAGAGGGTACATGGAGATATGGGTGATTGTGGACAGACTCACCAAGTTAGCGCATTTCTTACCGATGAAGACTACCTTCACCCTGACGTAGTACGCAGAGCTTTACATCAGAGAGGTTGTCAGGATGCATGGCATACCAGTCTCTATAGTGTCCGATAGGGACACCAGATTTACGTCTGTGTTTTGGAGGAGTTTGCATGCCGCCTTGGGGACTAGATTGGCGTTCAGCACTGCATTTCATCCGTGGACAGATGGCCAGTCATAGAGGGTCATCCAGATTCTGGAGGATTTGCTGAGAGCTTGTGTGACTGATTTCCAGGGTACGTAGGACTCGAGGTTGCCGCTCGTAGAGTTCATGTACAATAACAGATTTCAGGCATCAATTGGGATGGCTCCGTATGAGGATTTGTACGGGAGGAGATGTGTGAGACCTGGAAATTGTATTAAGATTAATTTTGTTGGAATTAATCGGTTTTTGGAGATTTCTGGTGGTTCAGATTTCTGTTTGGAAGTTTGGTTTGTATTTTCGGGTCAGAAATCGCATTTAGAACAAATCTGGGAATTTTGGTTTTTCGAGTTTGAAATCTGGTTTTGCGAGAAATCTGTATGTTGGTGAAATCTGTTTGTTTCGTGAGAAATCTTTTTGGATTTTGTGAAATCTGGACGCTTAGCGTTGCGGCGTGTTTTGTAGCGTAGGAATGTAAACGCCGTCTTTTTTGTGAGATCTGGTTTTGTATTTAGCGCTAGAATCTGAAGTAGAGATCTTCCCGCGTGTTTTTGTATTGAGGGCTAAACGATGTCGTTTGGTTAAGTGGTGACGGCGTCGTTTGGTGAACGCTGGAGGGAGAGATTTGTTTTGTTAGTTAGCGTTCGAGTGACCAGGTTTCAGTGTCCAGCTTTTAGCGCTGGCATTCAGATTTCACCTGTGGCCCTGTGCGACGTCGTTTTGGTATTAGTGCTATACCAGCGTTGGTTTGTTATCCAGATTTCACCGTGGTTTCGAAGCAAGCATCGTGTTTAGCTTTCCATATTTCTCCAGCGATGAGCAATAGTCTTCAGACTTCATTAGCGTTAATATTTCAGATTTCACCGTGGAGTTTTGAGCATGTAGCGCATGCGTTGTATTGGCTGTGAGATCTGTTTATGTCGGTGCCTGTTTTTAATCAGATTTCTCGCGGGTATTTATATGTTAGAAGCGTGGTCTTCTATTACTTCATCATATTCCATACTTAGCAAAATTTACCTGACCTTCGTTCTCTGTTTCTCAAACCCTCGGGTACTGTTCACCGTTGATTTTATCCAACGATTCCCGTTGATTCCGGCCACCATTTGTCACATTTGAGGTAGCGTTGGAATCCTCTCGAAGAGATATTTATTCCTATACTGCTTTAGAAGTCTGTCGTTGGCTGGATCAAAAGCACGAAGTTGCTGTTGTGTTCGTGCGTTGCGTAGTTCAGGTAGAACTCCGTTTTATTCGATGAGATCTTGGTTCTAGCCTTAGTTTAAGCTTCCTGCTAAGTTGTATGGGTTGATTAGTTGCTGGTTTGAGTTGTAACTCCCAGCCGTGGGTTTGTGCTTGTGACCCGTGAGATTGATGCTTGTACGTTGTGTGTTTAGCAGGTTTCTAACCAGATCTCTCGGGCTCCTTGTTGTGGTAGTTATTGCACAGAATTAAGGTACGGATTTGAGCTTGTCATAGCTTGGAAATTGGCAGAGATAATGTGTGAGATCTGGCGTGGATATGTGCAGTGATTGCTATGTGTTGTTTTGTGTATGCTGCGCATTGTTGCTGCCTGCTGTTTATTGCATACACTCGTTATCATTGTGCATTCAGATCTCTTTTATTGTCATGCCTTGTACTGCCTGAAGTGTATGTGTTAAGGTGCAGAATTGTGGGCGGAGTGGGTAGCTCCCACACCTCACGTGCTTTCTCCCTGCTGGTGTGATTGGCCACCATGAGCGGAGTGAGTAGCTCTCACACCTTATGGGTTGGGTGACCGCAGGTTGAGTATGTATATGGGCGGAGTGAGTAGCTCTCACACCTCATATTATGGCACCTGATTTTGGTTATTGAGCAGCTTCTGGATTTCTTTGGCTCCCGGTGTTCGGTGGTAGCCTCGATTGAACGCATAGTATTTGCATTTTTATCTTATGCCTTTCTTTAGCTATTTCTTTTGCTCTCCGTACTGGGGTTTGACCCCATGTACCTCTAGGTCTTGGTTTGTTTCCTTGTTTGTGTTGTTTTTAGGGAACCCAGGTTTTACAGCTGGTCGTGGTTTTAACCCAGCTGGTGGTGCCCCAGGAGGTGGTTAGCGTGTCCCAGTTGCGTATAGCATATTTATATGTACCCGTACTGTTAGCAAGGGGATGTCATGTGCTTTGTTGTTGTACTTTGTGGTTGGAGTCTGATACTTGTACTCATATGCTATACTGATTGTGATGTTTGGTGGTTTTTATAAACTGAGATATTTATTTTGAGTATTGCACTATTTTAAATTATATTATTTTAACCCGTTAGGCCAAAAGCGAAAATTTTACCCGCTTTTTGATAGCTTCCGCGTGTGTTTGTATGACTTTACTCTGTTAAGAGCACGAGGCCTGACATTTTTGGTATCAGAGCTTAAGCTGGTTTAAGCTCGATTTCTTTGATCACACTTGAGTCTAGGCACAGTGTTGTGTGTTGCATGTGCTTGACTATGTGCTGCATATTTATGTGCTATCTATGCTGTATCTGTTCTGTTTTTCTTGATCCTGTGAGTGTTTTCGTAGATGCCGCCTAGACGTCGTGGTAGAGGTAGGGGGTAGTTTGAGGAATCGGCAGGACAGAACGAGGATCGGCGTAGCGCTCCTAGTCGCTCTGGTAGTAGGCACGATGAGGAGGAGGAAGTTGGTGACTTGCCTCCCCCGGTGGAGCGGATGGATGTTGTTATAGCACGATTTCAGAGGATGAACCCTCCAGTCTTTAATGGTGATGAGTCTAGTGAGGATGTGGATTCATGGCTCAGGAATATTATTGGTCTTTTCGATCGGGTGCAGTATGATGATGATCTTCGGCTGAGTTTAGCGACTCTCTTGCTTAGGAAGGCTGCAGAGCGTTGGTGGCGAGGTGATTCGAGTACCTTGTTAGAGACTGGTGTTGGGATCTCTTGGGACAGTTTTTGCGTGACCTTCCGGCAAGAGTATGTGCCCGAGTCTTATGTGAACGCCCGGGAGCGGGAGTTCGACCATCTGGAGCAGGGTTCGATGACTGTTCGGGAGTATGCTAGGAAGTTTTCTTCTCTGTTGGCGTACGTTCCCCATGTTTCTGGCCGGGAGAGGGCCAAGCGGACTAGATTTCTTGAGGCTTGAACGAAGAGTTGTATCAGATGTGTTGACCAGTAAGCCCAAGACCTATGCTGAGGCGGTGGATAGTGCCATCGACATTGAGGAAGGTTTGCGGAGTCGTCGTGCTCGCAGACAGCAGGTAGCGCAAGGTGGCCGTCCTGCTATTCAGGGAGCACAGTCTTCCCAGTCCTCCCAGTCAGATCATCAGCCCTAGCAGCAGCAGCATCAGCAGCAGGTGGCCCAGCAGTCTGGCCGTCAGAGGTTTCGACCCCGCGGTCAGCAGTTCAAGAAGAAGTCGGGTTCTGGCTCTTCTGGTTCTGGTAGCTCGAGTAGCAGTGGTTCTCGGGCTGAGTTTTGTGGTTACTGTGGGGGCAGACATTCGTCGACCCAGTGTGTTGGTGTGCAGGGTTCCTGCAACATTTGTGGTCAGTACGGGCATTTTTCTAGAGTGTGTCCGTCAGTGGGATCACAGCAGACCGCCTCCCCGCCTCAGGGTCGTGGAGGTCAGTCTAGAGGTCGTTCCCCCCCAGCTTCAGCAGTCCAGAGGTGGTGAGACTCAGTTCAGGCCGTTTATTCAGCCTGGTCCATCGTGGTTCGGACATTCGTCTCAGCAGTTCTTTTCTGGACCTCAGCATGCTCAGGACAACGCCATTACGAGGGAGCAGGCCGAGGAGACACCGAGCAGGGTGATTGGAGGTACATGTCTTGTCTTTGACTTTTCTGCACGTGTGTTGTTTGACACCGGTGCATCGCATTTGTTTATTTCTGATTCGTTTGTTGTTGAGCATGGTCTGTGTACCATTTCGTTGCGCGATGCTGTTTCCGTGTCTACCCCTGGCGGTGTGAGCTTGTTCTCCCAGGAGGTTTTGTTGGATGGTGTGTTGTGGTTTTGTGAGCATGTCCTGTTAGCGAACTTGATCCGTTTGATGCTTTGGGATTTCGATTTCATAGTTGGGATGGATGTGCTGTCCAACTATAGGGCCTCCGTGGACTGCTTCCATGGGATTGTGCGCTTTAGGCCTTTGTCTGGCGAGAAGTGGGACTTCTATGGCCAGGACTCTAGATCAAAGATTCTCCTAGTCTCAGCGATGGAGATGTTCAGCTTGTTATCCTTGGGGAATGCTGGCTTTATGATCTACGCTTTGGATGCGTCTTTTTCTTCCCGTGTTCAGCTCAGTGACGTTCCCGTGGTGCGACATTTCCCGGATATATTCTCGGAGGAGATTCTTGGTTTCACTCCAAGGCGGGAGATTGACTTCAGCATAGAGCTGGTGCCTGGCGCAGCTCCGATTTCACGTGCCCCTTATCGTCTAGCGCCTGCGGAGTTGAGAGAACTCAAGGTGCAGTTAGATGATTCGCTGGAGAAAGGTTTTATTCGTCCTAGTATGTCACCGTGAGGAGCACTATTTTATTTGTGAAGAAGAAGGATGGCTCAATGCGGATGTGCATTGATTTTCGGCAGCTGAACAAAGCCACTGTCAAGAACAAGTACCCGTTGCCGAGAATCGATGATCTGTTTGATCAGTTGCAGGGTTCTGCGGTGTATTCAAAAATTGATCTTCGTTCAGGGTACCATCAGCTGAGGGTGAGAGACCAGGATGTCGCGAAGACTGCTTTTCGTACGAGGTACGGGCATTATGAGTTTTTGGTTATGCCGTTTGGATTGACGAATGCCTCTGCAGTCTTTATGGATTTAATGAATCGAGTTTTCCGCGAGTTTATTGATCAGTTTGTGATCGTGTTCATCGACGACATCTTAGTCTATTCGAAGACTCCTTTGGAGCACAAGGAGCATTTGCGTATTGTCCTTCAGACGCTGAAAGACCAACAGTTGTATGCAAAGTTTTCCAAGTGTGAGTTCTGGTTGGATCGCGTCGTATTCTTGGGACATGTGATTTCAGCCGAGGGGATTTCTGTAGATCCTAGCAAGGTTGACGCCGTTCAGAACTGGGAGCATCCCAGAAATGTTTCCGAGATTCGTAGTTTCTTGGGTCTGGCTGGCTATTATCATCGCTTCATTGAGGGATTCTCAAGTATAGCAAAGCCGATGACTCAATTGACTCAGAAGGACAAGCGTTTTGTTTGGACTGAGCAGTGTGAGAATTATTTTCAACTGCTTAAGGAGAAACTGACTACTGCGCCTGTGTTGGCTCTGCCATCCGGAACAGGTGGATTCGTTGTTTGCTCTGACGCTTCGCTTAATGGATTGGGTTGTGTGTTGATGCAGAACGGTCGAGTCATTGCGTATGCCTCGCGGCAGCTGAAACCGCACGAGACTGCCGATGACTCAATTGACTCAGAAGGACAAGCGTTTTGTTTGGACTGAGCAGTGTGAGAATTATTTTCAACTGCTTAAGGAGAAACTGACTACTGCGCCTGTGTTGGCTCTGCCATCCGGAACAGGTGGATTCGTTGTTTGCTCTGACGCTTCGCTTAATGGATTGGGTTGTGTGTTGATGCAGAACGGTCGAGTCATTGCGTATGCCTCGCGGCAGCTGAAACCGCACGAGACTCGTTATCCAGTCCATGATTTGGAGTTAGCAGCGGTGGTCTTTGCGTTGAAGATCTGGCGTCACTACCTGTATGGCGAGCAGTTTGTGGTGTACTCCGACCACAAAAGTTTGCAGTATTTGTTTTCGCAGCCCGATTTGAATATGAGACAATGTAGGTGGATGGAGCTGCTAAAGGACTTTGACTGTGAAATCAAGTACCATCCTGGGAAGTCGAACGTAGTGGCCGATGCTTTGAGCAGGAAGGCTAGCGAGATGCTTGCGTCGTTGTACATCTCTAAGGATCAGGAGCATCTTAACACTAGGGGTTGGAGATTATACCCGGTTGAGAATTGCGTTGTGGTCTCATCTTTCCAAGTGGAGCCGCAGATTATTTCTAGTATTCGAGCAGCTCAGAGGACTGATCCGTCTATCCATGAATTGAAGTTGAAAGTCAGGGATGGCGAACTTGAAGATTATTCTGTTTCTTCCTATGGTTGTTTGCGTTTCCGGGGCAGGTTGGTTGTGCCCAATTTGATTGATTTGAAGGAGGAGATCCTTTGAGAAGCGCACTGTAGCAGACATAGTGTTCATCCTAGTGCACGGAAGATGTACCATGCTTTGAAGCCGCACTTTTTGTGGGCTGGCCTAAAGAGTAACGTTGCTGGTTTTGTCACTCGTTGTTTGAACTGTCAGATGGTAAAGGCCGAGAGGATGAGACCCGGTGGTCTGTTGCAGAGTTTGGAAGTGCCCCAATGGAATTGGGAGCACATAGCTATGGATTTCGTGATGCATCTGCCTCGTACCAGCAGAGGATGCGATGCTATTTGGGTGGTTATAGATCGACTGTCGAAGTCTGCACATTTTCTCCCCTATGGAATGACCTTCTCGTTGAAGAAGATGGCGAAGCTGTACGTTGATTTTGTTGTTAGACTGCATGGTGTGCCCGTTTCGATCGTTTCTGACCGAGATCCGAGGTTTACTTCCAGGTTTTGGAAGAGTTTTCAAACATCTTTGGGTACCAGATTGGCTATGAGTACCGCGTATCACCCCCAGACAGATGGCCAATCTGAGAGAACTATCCAGACGTTGGAGGATTTGTTGCGAGCTGTTGTGTTGGATTTCGGAGGTAGCTGGCAAGACGCGTTGTCTTTGGTTGAGTTTTCGTATAATAACAGCTATCAGGTGATGATTGGCATGGCGCCATTTGAGGCTTTGTATGGTAGGAAGTGCAGATCGCCGGTATGTTGGGAAGAAGTGGGGGAGAAGCAGCTATCTGCCCCTGACTTTGTGCAGCAAATGAAAGATCAGGTGTATCTTATTCGACAGCGGATGAAGGCTGCCCAGGATCGCCAAGCCAGTTATGCGAATAAGAGGCGTCGACCTCTTGAGTTTCAGGTTGGTGATCATGTATTTCTCAAGGTTTCTCCGTTTCATACTGTGATGCGCTTTGGACGTAAGGGAAAGTTAGCCCCTCGTTACTTCGGACCGTATGAGATTGTTGAGAGGATTGGACCTTTAGCGTATCGGCTGTTGTTGCCGCCAGAGTTGTCTTCTCTTCATGATGTCTTCCATGTTTCCATGTTGAGGAAGTATGAGCCAGATCCGTCTCATGTGCTTGGAACTGATGAGGTTGAGCTAGATCAGACGTTGAGTTATCAAGAATATCCCTTGCATATCCTTGGGAGAAAAGAGAAACAGCTGAGAAATAAGACCATTCCGTTGGTAATGGTGCAGTGGAGCAAACATGGAAGGGAAGAAGCTACTTGGGAGCTGGAAGAAAAGATGCAGCGCGAGTGGCCGCATCTGTTTGAGTAGCTGTTGAGCTAAATTTCCAGTAGTTTGTAACTTTTGGTTGTATTTCTTCCCTAGTTGTTGTTAATTGTTTGCTCAGTAATCTTCAACTCTTGGCTTGTGTTAGGCAGAGTTCTGTTGTGTATTTGACTGTTTAGTTGTATTTCCAGATTGATGTTTGATTTCGGGGACGAAATCCTTTTTAGTGGGGGAGAAATGTGAGACCTGGAAATTGTATTAAGATTAATTTTGTTGGAATTAATCGGTTTTTGGAGATTTCTGGTGGTTCAGATTTCTGTTTGGAAGTTTGGTTTGTATTTTCGGGTCAGAAATCGCATTTAGAACAAATCTGGGAATTTTGGTTTTTCGAGTTTGAAATCTGGTTTTGCGAGAAATCTGTATGTTGGTGAAATCTGTTTGTTTCGTGAGAAATCTTTTTGGATTTTGTGAAATCTGGACGCTTAGCATTGCGGCGTGTTTTGTAGCGTAGGAATGTAAACACCGTCGTTTTTGTGAGATCTGGTTTTGTATTTAGCGCTAGAATCTGAAGTAGAGATATGCCCGCGTGTTTTTGTATTGAGGGCTAAACGATGTCGTTTGGTTAAGTGGTGACGGCTTCGTTTGGTGAACGCTGGAGGGAGAGATTTGTTTTGTTAGTTAGCGTTCGAGTGACCAGGTTTCAGTGTCCAGCTTTTAGCGCTGGCATTCAGATTTCACCTGTGGCCCTGTGCGACGTCGTTTTGGTATTAGTGCTATACCAGTGTTGGTTTGTTATCCAGATTTCACCTTGGTTTCGAAGCAAGCATTGTGTTTAGCTTTCCAGATTTCTCCAGCGATGAGCAATAGTCTTCAGACTTCATTAGCGTTAATATTTCAGATTTCACCGTGGAGTTTTGAGCAAGTAGCGCATGCGTTGTATTGGCTGTGAGATCTGTTTATGTCGGTGCCTGTTTTTAACCAGATGTCTCGCGGGTATTTATATGTTAGAAGCGTGGTCTTCTATTACTTCATCATATTCCATACTTAGCAAAATTTACCTGACCTTCGTTCTCTGTTTCTCAAACCCTCGGGTACTGTTCACCATGAGCTTCTCCGGCGATTTTCCATCGATTCCGGCCATCATTTTTCACGTACGAGGTAGCGTTGGACTCCTCTCGGAAAGCTCTTCCATCTCATACCTAGTTTGGCGGCTATCGTTGGCTGGAGCAAAAGCAGTGTATTTCGCTGTTCAGGTAGCCGCTAGTTTTAGTGGTTGAAATCTTGTTCCTAGCCTTTATATTAGCCCCCTGTTAATTTGTATGGGTGGTATTGAGTGTTGGTTGTAGGTATAAGGTTCAGGCCGTGAGATTTGTTGCATTTCCCTGAAATTTGTGCATGGTGTATTTTGACAGATTTTGTGCAGGCCGTGACTTGCTACTTTCCTTTGAGAGAAATCTATTGGTAAAACAGAAGTATAAGGTACGGGTTTGAGCTTGATGTAGCTTGGAATTGGCGTGGGATTTAATGTGAGATTGCTGGGATTGTTTCGGTGGATATGAATGCTGTGTTAGTAGCTATTGCATTGTGTTATTGTTAGCTGCTCTCGGTTGTTTGCATACACGCATTTATTCACTTGCATTTCAGATCCCTTGTATTGTATCTCGGCCATTTGTGCCTTGTGTATTGTGCTGTTGTTTTCTTACCAGGATGCGAGGGCGAGCGGCGACGCCGCACTCTCATCTCCCTGCTGGGATCTGTTAGCCCTCATGCGCCGAGTGGTTAACTACCACAGTTCATGAGTTGTGCAACAACAGGTTGAGTTGTTCATTGCACCTGGTATTCGGGTGTTGTGTCAAGGCGAGTGGCTCATTGACACACTTTGAACACACACCAGTGGCCACCGTTTGTTGCAGATCTTGTGGAGCTATGTTTGAGTTCGTTGGCTCCCTCTTCGGTTGTAGGCTTCAGCGTTCGTTCTGTGTTAGCTATTTCAGTTGCTCTCCGTACTGGGGTTTGACCCCATGTCCCTCTGGGGCTTGGTTGTTTTCTTTGCCTGTTGTTTTGTCAGGTTACTCAGATGGTCGTGGAGCAAGCCCAGCTGGAGGTGCCCCAGGAGGTGGTTAGAGTATCCCAGTAGCGTATAGCATATATGTATGTATCAGTCTAATTAGCAAAGGGGATGTCCTGCGCTTTGTTATTGTATTATGTTGGAGTCTTATACTTATTGATGCTATACTGTTTACTTTGTCTGGTAGCTGTCGTTATTGGTGTTGTTTTAAAACTGGGATATCTATTTTGAGTATCGCATTATTTTAAATTATATTGTTTTAAACCGTCAGGA